>RJWM01006567.1:0-21005 GCA_004363535.1 Dasyprocta punctata
GAGGACTGTGAAGTTGTGAGTGTGAAGCTGAAGGTGCATTGGGAACTTCAGAAGATTAGAGAAGCCCAGAACACGGATTGTCTAAAGAAAGCAGCAAGGAATTAGCAAAACTGGCCCGAGAGAGAAGCCATGAGAGTTGCGACCTCACACAGTGCCACAGGGGCAGAGCCACTCAAGTCCTGTGCCACAGATTGCCCTGGGTGCTAGACATGGAACTATGTGTTTATGTTTGCCCTGGTGGATTTTTGACTTGGTTTTGTCCCATTCTTTTGTATCACCCTATTTGTACCTTTTGAAGTGGAAATGTCTATCCTGTACCATTGAATGTTGGAAGTGTTTAACTTTCTTTTTATCTGTGCAGGAAGCTAAGGCTAAGTGTTTGCCTTAAATCTCAGAGGAGACTTTGAACTTGGACTTTTCAGGAGTGCTGAAGCTGTTAGATCTTTGGCAACTCTTAGAGATGGCCTAAATGTCTTTTGCACAAAGGGATGTGCATAGACTTTAGGGGCCCAGGGGCAGAATGTTATGGCTCATATCTAGATGTTTCCCCAAATCTTACGCAGTCGTAGGTGGGGCTTTTCTGAGATGTTGGTTCTAGGGTATGTGATGATGGGATTAAGTTCGCGATGCAGGGATTAAGTGTGTGATGCTTGGATTAAGGGTTCCCCACCTTGGATGGAGTATAAGGGCTGGAAAGAGAAGAGGGCTGTTGCCACTTCTTTGCGACTTCACTGCTTTGCTGCCTTCTGAACTTTTTCTCCTCTGCCCTACCTCTTTGCCATGCCACCCTGCCTTGGAGCCAGTGAGCTATAGACTGTAATCTCTACTAACCATGAGCCAAAATAAACCTTTTCTCCTTTAACTTTGGGTGTTGGATGTTTTGTCTCAGAAATGGGAAATTTAGCTGAGACAGTGTTACACATGTAGAGATTTATTTTCTTTCTTAGTTTTACTGTCTTCATTCACCAGCCTCTGGAAACTGATTTTAGTTTACTTCCATTTTGTACTTTAGTTTGTTTCCTACTTTTTTTCCCCCTGTACTCTTTCATTTTCTCAGCGAACCCTCAACATTTTTTAGTAACAGCAACTAGTGTCATTTCATATTACCTGCTTAGCCACATTTTAAAGTATGTAAATGTGTGATTACTAGATGCCTGAGATAGAAACACAGGCTGGGCATTCCTTGTATAATATTAGAACAGTCATGTCCTTTAGAGGTTGAATATCAGTCCTCTGTATTTACAGTGATGTTTGTTTCTAGAGCTTATGTACAGTCCGCTTGTGCCTAGGTTCGTGTTTCAGGACCGAGCCCCGACTTGGATCCTGTATATGGTCCCAGCAAGCCTTAGCATATGGAAAGCCAGCACATGAACTCCTGCACTGTAATAGCTCACAATGCTGACCTCATCTCCCAGCCTCCTTGGCTCCCTTGCCTGCTTCATGTTATTCTGTGTACACTGTATTGATACCATGCCAAGAACATTTTAGGTGATTATTGTGACATGCTTTTTTGCTTTGGGAGTGAGTGGGATTTCCTCTGCCTGAATTAAGGAAAAAACCAAATTCAGAACATTTAAAAGTAGATAAAAAGTGTATAAACATTTGAAAGTAGGTCTCTCAACTGTATAGAATTGTTTAAACCGAGGTAGCATCTTAGTGCCAAGTAGAAATATTTATGGAACTTAATTCATGATTGTAGCATAAGTGTAAGTTTTTGTTTTGTTTTCTGTAGTGTCTACTCATTCTTTTTTAAGTTTATTTAAAAAAAATCTGGCCCCAGTTTCCTCACTTACCTACCCACATATCACTGTCACAGTTTTGTCTTATCTTCATAACTCTTGTTTATTTTTCTTTGAACCAACTCACATTATACTTTAATGCATGTATCAGCTCTTTTCATAAGCACTGTCATATGGGGAACAATGGCTGTGACCTGTATGTTATAATCCATATACGAGTTTTTAAATAATACTGCTAAAGGAATTAAACTAAAAGCAGTTCTAAATCTTAAGATTTTATTATATTTTTTCAATCTAAGTTTTCAACATAACAATCACTATACTTTTTATTATGTTAGGTCTTCCTTTCCCTCCCTCCTCCCCACTTTCTGTCTTTCTTTCTTTTTTTCTCTTTTGTTTCTACTGGAGATTGAACCCAACTAAGTTACATCCCCAGTCCTTTAAAATTTTTTTTTAAATTTGAGACAGGGTCCCGCTAAGTTGTCCAGGCTAGGCTCAAACTTGTGATCTTTCTAAAGCCTCAGCCTTCCAGAGTGCTGGGATAACACGTGTGTGCCCCCACCCCTCTGTTAGGTTTTCTGTCAGTGAACTTCACTAGCACAACCTTTTGATTTATCCCACTAACAGGACAAAAACTTGTTACAAATAATTTGAAATATAAGACTGCTTTTAAAAAATCTTTAAAATTTTTTTGTTGTTATTGTGGCACTGGGGATCGAACTCAGAGCCTTGCGCCTGCCAGACAGGTGCTTAAGCCACTGAATCAAACTTCCATCTCTAGATTTTTTGAGGCAGGATCACACTATGTAGCTCAGGCCGGCCTTGTGCATTGTAGCCCAAGCCGTCCTCGAACTCACAATGCTCCTCCTACCTCAGCTTCCTGAGTGCTGGGATTAAAGGCATGGGCCACCACGCCCAGCTGAAAATCTTTAAAATTTAATAAAGTATAAAATTTATATCCTCCATGACTCCTCTAATGAATGCAAACAAAATTTCACCATTCTTATAGGAGCTTATTTAAGTTGTACATTTAGAGAAAATGAGTTCTATGTATATGAGAATTGAACATCTACACTTTACCTACATGGATCCTTTTTAGGAGTGGGAAGTTTGTTTTTATCTACTATACTGCAGTAAGACAGGCATTTCAAAGTCATGTTTTTTGCTTAAGTAAGACACTTATTTAATTAAGTGATCTTTTTAAAAGAATAATTTGGAAATATGTTGATTTTTAATGCTTTTTATCACAAAGATTTCTAAACATGCCAGACTTGAGCCTTCACATATAGTAGTTCTCAGACTGGAGAAACCCTGCCTTCCAGTGGCTTGGATTAGCGTCCAGCAGTATTTTTAGAAACAGTCCTAACTCAGTAGCTATGTAAGCACTGAGGAGGATGGAGTCACAGGGCCGTCCGGGCTTGCTTCCCACAGGGAGGGCTGGAGTGGGGCAGGAAGGAAGGCCTGCTCAGCGCTGCCTGGTGAGCAGCTATGTCTGGGTAGGCAGCCGGTGACACAATGTCGCCCTTGTGCAGAGTGACTCCCTCGGTGAGTGCTCAGATATGTGAGGAAAAAGTGTTTGGGTGAGTGAAGAAGCGGGTGTTTCAGAGATTCTTCTCGTGATTTTGTGGCATTTGGACTTCAGGGAGTGGACTGTTTGTTGTTGCAAAGTACTGGCTTTGTTTCCAGTGGCATTTTGGACTTTTTGAACCAGCTTACTGCAGGCAGATTGAAGCGTCTTACTTTTTAAAAATTTTTGTTTGTAGTGAAAAGTTATTTGTGTTCCGTGGAATCAGAGAAAATTAATTGTGGTACTCATTTTAGGGATGAATTTTCTACTAGACTTAAAATCTAGTTTTTCCTGTTGTTTTCATTCTGAAATCATAACCAACCTATGATGATGATGAATACCACTTAAAACTGATTGCTGGTATTTTAAATGTCTGATGTTGATTTCAGGGTTGATTTACTTGTTTTAAAACACTGCAGCTGCTAATTGTTCATCTAAGTGACCAGGATATGAAATTATTATAATTTACTCTAGTTTAAATAAAGTTCCATTTTCTCTAAAAGAACTGCTGTTTTTCTTCTGGAAATCTTCATTTTGTGATTAGCTGGTGTAGGTGGGTGTTGTTTTTAGAGTATTAGTTATATATTTTTGACAGCATTTAGTTACCATGCCACAAGTAGTTAACTTTTATAGCAAGTGTACATGTTTATAGTCTTTTGCTTTTGAATCTGTCCAGTGGACTGTGACAATATGAACCGCTTTGACCGATCAGACAGAAATGTGCGGCAGTCTCAGGAAGGATTTTGGAAAAGGCCACCCCAGAGGTGGAGTGGACAAGAACATTACCACCTCAGCCATGCTGACCACTATCATCACCACGGGAAAAGTGACTTGAGCAGGTGAGTGCTGTTTTCTGTTCCCTGATTAATTTGAGTAATTATTCTTCCCTCTAAACTGATTTTGCCTGGTTTTTGAGGAACCCTTCTCCCCCAGAATTCAAGTTACATGTGGTACTATTTAGAATAATACCTAATTCTTTTTGGCTCAAATCTTTTTTTCATTAGCTTTATTATTAATATAAATATTGTATTTTTATGTATTTTTTTCAGTTTTGGTATGAGATTTTTAAGTTCTCATTTGGGAATGATTGTTGACTTTGTTAAAGTTTAAAATTTTATTGAACGATAATATGCAAAATTAGTATGAAATGGTTTGTTTTCTTTGGCTTACATAATAAATCAGAATCTTAAAATTGCAGAAGTACTATTAGAAACACAAAAAGATACTATGTAGCTGTAGAAGTCTTTTCCATTTTGAATTGTAGGATAACCTTTAATTTGATCAGAACTGAAGTGTAATGGATCTCTACAGTCATTCAAACGGTGTGTGATGCACATTAGCTTTTCAAGTTTAGGTAATTTATTTAACCTCCCCTTCATTTGGGTTCACCATTGGTAAAAGATGCCTAGTAACACTTTCTGTCGGTGTCAGAGGGGTGGGGTGAGAGTGCTGCAGTGTCTGGTGTATAGTAGGCACGCAGTGAAATTCATTAGTATTTTTATCTTTTTCTCTTCTCCTCTCATCTCACAAGAGAGTTGAGGCCATTCTGGAGCATATTTATGATATAAATATGAAAATTAGGATAAAGAAGTAATAAAAAGAAAATGTATGGACATGTATATTCCCTATAGTAGGAAACAAAATTATTTCTAAGTTCTTTGTGACAAAAGCAAAGAAAAAACTTGGTCCATTACAAAGTATACTGTGTGCCTGTGTTTCTTCCTAATTTATTTGCTTTTATGAGACAAAAACCTGAGTGGTTTCTTGCATGAGTTCTTAGAAAGAAAATACCTTGAAATAAGATGGACAGGTCCTAGCTTCTCAGAATAAAAATAATGATAATTTTTTTAACTGTTTCTTAGTTGTACACGTGGTGGCAGAGACTCTAGTCAGGTTGAGGAAAGGTAGTTCAGTGGGTCTCGAAACAATAATTTCTAACTAAAAATTAGTCTAGTGATCAGTGAAAGGATGTAATTGAAAAGATCTGGAAGAATGCACTGAGTGCATTATCATTTCAGACATAATATTTGGCTGTTCTGTTTTTTATATCTAGGTTTTAGGTAAGAAGTAGACCTGGTGGTGAGGGGGGAATAGGCCTCAGAGAGTGGGTATTGTCATGCAAGAGCGTGATGTAAGGACAGTCTTTATTGCTAATAATGTAGGTAATAGTAAGAGTAAGCAAGGAAGTATGAGGCCAATTGATAAACCTTTAGAAGCCTAATTAAAATCTGAATCATTAATTATTCTTAAAATTTGTTCATTTATTTAAAAATACTCATTGGGAATCTGTATGTTGGACACTGTTCTAATTTCACAAGCTGGATGAATGGGAAGGTAGTGTGAGAAGAGCTGTGGATTGGCAATAGCGTCTTGGAACACTGTGTTGAAGACAATAGAAATAAGTCTGCTGTAGAAGAGCTCAGTAGGCATCTTCGTATTTACCAATCTGAACGATATTCATGTGCTTGCTGCACTGTGTGCACATGTGAGCAGTGTGTTCTTCCTGCTGCTCAGGTGCTCAGAGTCCACGGGAGAGCTGGCTGTGAGACAGCTGCCCGGCAGCGTGAGTGCAGCGTGGCGCGGTGGTGGTATGCACAACTAGGACGCTGTGTGCGGAGTGCCAGGAGTGCGCAGCGGCTGGTGTTTGTCTGCGAGGCTGTGAACCAGACTGGTTCTAAGGGTCTGATGGGAGAGGTTAGAGAGGAGTGGTTTCCACAGGAGAAGGATGGAATTCCACCTGGGAAAAACTGCATGTGGAAAAGCTTGTATGATGGAGTTTGGCTTTTACCGAGAACTACTCTTTAAGTGTACCACACGTGGATTGCTCAGTCATTTGGAGGAATGAGTAGTTGTGATCTCTGACTGTAGGTGGCAAAGCTGTCACATATGCATTGTGAAATAAAGGATGGCAGATTGCAGCTTGTAGTGAAACTATTAATCAGACTGTCTGAAATGGGATGAATTAGCTGGAGGTAGTCTTCTCTGTCCTTGGGAGTGAACAAGCCAAGATTTACGTCATCTGTCAGAAAAGTCGAGTGACTTTTTAAAAAAAAAACATTTTGTGAACGTCAACAGGTATGGAAAAGAGAAGTTCTCTGATCAAATGAGTATGAAATTAAAATAAAATTAATTATTTTTGAAAATTATAAATATATTGATTTTACAAAATGTTAGATAGTAGATAATCTATAAGCACTGAAAACATGGTCACAGATCCCTCTGCAGAGTTTAAGGAATTTATGCTTCACCAAATTATCCATGTCATTCATACTGGTGTTTCTGAGGGGAGAGAAATTCGTGAAGTTCTTGGCATCGCTAATCCAGTTAACTTAACACGGAGCTTTCTGACAAGCGACCTGAGGCACACGGCTCACTGTGATGATTACAGCTGGACCAGTTCGCTGATGCCTCCCAAGCCGTCTGGCGATGGTGCTGGTATTCAGGGTCCTTAGCCAGTTCTAGGGATGACTGCTCTACAACAAGCCTTACCCTACCATACTATATTATTCTTTCTCCGTGCCTTTCTATTAAAGAATTTGGATGTACTAACCCCTGGGCCTTTTTAATATTGCATGTGCAAAAGTCTGTCTTTTCACTCTGTAACTTTTGAGTACTGGTACCCTTTCCTCCCTGGTTCCAACTCCCATCATTCTCATAGTTAATTATAGGATTATGATTACTCAGTCTGGTGGTTGAGGGCTGCCGATCTTTGTTCTCTCATAGTTTCATCTTTATATACTGCACTATCTTTTAACCTGATCTACCTTTCCCTTCTCTTATTTCCCCATAGCTCCCATCTCACCAACTTCCATTGACCGAATGTAATCTTCTCACTTCTTAATAAATTCGCACCCTTGACCTCTTTGCCTTTATTCTCCTAACTGTAACTGAAATCTTTTTCCTGAATTTCCTTCATCCCCAGTGTTTTTACATGAAGGATTTTTATTTTCCAGTCACCTGAGCCCTTACTGTTTAAAGGTAATCTTTAGTCTTTGTCCTCATTCTTCATCTTCACTTCTAGTTGGAGGGTTTTTGTTTGTTTGTTTTGGCCTTTTTGAGGCAGAGTCTCACTATGCAGTTCAAGCCAGCCTTGGGCTCACTTTACAGCCCAGGCTGGTCTCAAACTCACAAGGATCCTTCTGCCTCAGCGGAGTGCTGAGTGCTGGAATTACAGGTGTGCGCCACCACACCCTGCTTTGAAGTCTCTTTTCTTTGTCCTTACTTTGGAGATTTAGGAATATTTGCTAAAATGTAGAAATTTACTAAAAACTATGTACCTACATTTTCAATCTGTTTGAAATTTGATATATTGTCATTTTAACAAATTCAATGAATTTAATTTTATTCCTAATGTATCAAAATAGCCATTATACTGGAGAGAATGAAAGCCTCCTCACTGTGTTATTTTAAATATTGAGATTTCTTGTTTATATATGTGGCATGATAGGTACTCCGTAGTTTACGAACGAACTGGAATTGTGTCTGATATGGATCCAGTAATTCTTTAAATTGTTGTAGCTGTGCTTTCTGTTCAAACATTCTGTTTGTGCTCCCATGAAACACGGCAGCCCTTACTGAATTCCCCTTCCCCGTCTTCCCCCGACTCCCCTTCTTCCCTGTACTCTACTCTCTTCTCACTTTTTCTTCTGTAAGCAAACACTCTCCCAAGTAGTTAGTTTCCCTTCTCACATTCAGCATGAATATTCTGGTATGAAACTGAAGGGAGCATACATTTTTTTCAGAGATTTTTTTTTTTACCTGTACTTTAGGAAATATGTGATGTGCACGTGGCTTTTATAGAACCTTGTTTAATTTTATTGGAAGAGATTTATCAACAGTGTAAAAACAAAAGAACAGAGAAATAGCAGTTCATCAGTCTTAACTGCCTGCTGGGACTCTAGAGAAATGGCAGTCTAAGGGAGAGTCCAGGCCGAGGATCGATGCGGGCCACGCAGTTACGAGGCTAAAAAAGAGGTGCAGTTAAGACGCCAGGTGAAGTCAAAGGCGAGGACCCGGCAGTCAGGGCAGAGTTCGGGCTTTCTCAGGGTATCTTACTTTGTTCTGGTTTTTGAGGGGAGAAGGTTCTTTTAGCAAATAGGTAAAATACCCAGAAAGGGCCTGGTGGGGGAGTCCCAGAGATGGCTGTTTCAGCAGCAGCTGGCATTGTCTTCCTGTGGAATCTTGTTCAGTGACTGAGGTGAGTACAAGTCAGAGCCTTTGCGATAGTGATGGGTGATTTATAAAGATCACAGCAATAATTTCAGTACCTTCATTCCTTTCTGAACGTGTGTTTCTTTTCCCTCCATTTTCCGCTGCCCTTTCAGAGGCTCTCCTTACAGAGAAGCACCTTTGGGTCATTTTGAAAGCTATGGAGGAACCCCCTTTTTCCAGGCGCAGAAGGTGTTTGTAGACGTCCCGGAAAACACGGTGATGCTGGACGAGATGACCCTCCGGCACATGGTCCAGGACTGCACCGCCGTGAAGACTCAGCTACTCAAACTGAAGCGGCTGCTGCACCAGGTGAGTTCGCGGCAGGCATTTCTAGATCAGATGTTTTGAATTGAAAATGCATTGACTTTACTTATATTGAAAATGAAGTTTAGATTTCTGTAGAAACTCTATAAATAGTGTATGATAAACACTTCAGTCAGAGAAAACAATGCAAGTTTTGCATGGTGGTGTCAATATCCAATCTCAGCATTTTTGTGCTGTGTGATGTTTGATAAGCCAGTCACTCTGTTTCTGATTGCTCATTTTCATATTTTTACCTGGTAAGTTGCTGAGAATTAGAAATTGTTGTAAATTGAGCAGTGAAACACTGAATATATAGTGGACATTCAGCAACCAGCTGCTACTGCTATAATTTCAGCTACATAGGGACTGAGAAGCAGAAGTTTTTATGTACAGCAGATTGTCATGTCATTTAACTTTAACAAGACCTTCAAGTTTAATCTTCCCCAGTGCTCATTTCTTTTGAAAAAAATCTAACTCCTAGCAGTGACATGTCAGTTGTTCAAAGTCGTGAGATGAGGTAATGAGAGTTTAACTTCTGATTCAAGGACACTTTCTTTATTTAACCATTTACAGGCTATAGTTAGACAAAGAATAACATACTAACTTAAAATTATACACGCCTCATGTGTGTTTTAAAATCTGTATAGTGGACCCTTGACTTATAAATGCAATTGGTTTATGAGGACTGGTTGTAACTCAGGTTGGCAGTGAGTCAATAGTAGTTTTCCTATAAGAAATAATGGAATACCCATAATGTGTTCCAGACCTCCCAGAGCATGCCTTAACTAATGTTTTCATAATAAAAAAGCATTGTATTATGTGTATAATTCATCAGAAACATCAATAATTTTCCAATGTAGTCACCAAAAAGTTATAAAGTCTGCCTAGTTTACAAAAACAATGATTTCCTGTTGTACTCACCGTTCAAGTTGACATCTTTGGCTTGCAGGAAGGGAGAATGAAGTAGAAGGTGGTTCTTGTTCAGAAGTAGAGTCCCCTTCCATGAGAACATGAGAAATCTGGCCATCTGGTGTCCTTTCTCTCCTTGGGAGATTCTGGAGCCCACTAGGATCTGGTTCTGGCTCACCAGGGTCCAGCCTCTTCAGAACTAAAAACTCGCCTAAGGTTGTCTGGTCCTGACTTTTAACAGTGTTCTGTCGTATGACATGGCATTGTCATTAAGCAGGTGAATGCAGTGATTGGCTCTTTCTCTGTCTGGGTCGGTCTTCTTTACAAGTGTTTGTAGCTCTGCCCATTTTTTCAGGAATGCCTTTATTTCAGAAGGGGAGCTTTACTGCACTGATTGTTGATAGCCCCCTCCTCTTCAGAAAGCTCCTCAGTGGTCGTTCCCTTTTGCTTAGCCTGAAGTTGCTGAAGTTCTTCTGTAGACAGTTCCTCCATGTGCTCCTCCACCACTTCCTCAACCCTGTGAACTCTGCTGTAGTGACAGTGGTGTCAGCCACAGGGTCAATCCAAGGGTCAGGCTCCTCTGCACAATTTTCAAAGTCTCTCTTCTGTATGATTTGAAGCCATACTTTCTTCCAGGCAGATCTCAGTGTCTGTAGAGAGACATTGACCTAGGATTTCTCAGTTAACTCGACACAGGAAAGGATGTTGTAGTGTTCCTTCCAGAGCTCTTTAAGGGTTAAATTTGTGTCTGAGGCCATCTGGAGGCACTTCAGGAACAGCTTCTTAAAGTTAGCTATATCTCAGCACTTCGCAGGCTGAGGCAGGAGGATCATTGTGAGTTCAAGACCAGCCTGGGCTACAAAGTGAGTTCAAGGCCAGCTCAAACTGCATGGCAAGAGCCTGCCTCAAAAAAAAAAAAAAAAAAAAAAAAGCTGTAATGTATTGGGCCAAAGACTGCAGTAGAGGAATTGTATTAAGTGGGAGGAACTTGACTGAGAGCCATGGGAATTCAGCCAATCATCCATATATTGGAAGAACATATGGGTGGGCAGGAGCATTATCGACGATCAGGAGAGCCTCGAGAGGTAAACTGTTGTCCTCTAGATATTGTTAAAACAATGGGACAGAAAGCCTCCCTGATCCACTCAAGGAAAGGTACTCTTGTAACCCAGGCTTTTGCGTTAGATCTCCACATGACCCCTAACCTATTCTTCATGAGTTTATGTTTTCTGAACACTCTAGGGGGTCTCAGTGATAAGCCAAGAGCAGCTTTATCTAGAGGTTGCCACTCGCATTGGTACATAGCAGTAAGTTAGCCTATCCTTCATAGACTTGTGGTCTGCATTTTTTTCTCTTCCTGGGTCATGTGTGTTCTCCTGGGCATTTTCTTCTAGAAAAGCCAGTTTCATCACATTGAAAACTTGAGAGCAAGACCAATTTCTCTGTCACTGTTTCAAAGTGGTGCATGTAATTTTCAGCACTGGCTGCTTCACCATGCCTAGTTATGCTGTGAACCCCAGTTCTTGCTTTAAAATTGTGAAACCACCCCTTGCTGGCATGAACTGTTTCACCATTATCGCTCATTAATGAATTGCTGTTTATGGGATCTGCATTTATAGCCCTTTCTTTTTCACAAATTGAGACTCAGGCTATAACCTGCCATCTGCCTTTCATTTACCCACACTAGTAATAGCGTTTTTAACTTGTCTAACACTGTTGATGGGTGATTTACTAATTTGAGTAGCACCTTGATCAACACTAGCTTCCTTACACAAATCTTTTCTCTATAAGATTGTTGAGATGGTGGATTTTGACATGCGATATCTATCGCCTGGATACCAGTCTCATTTCTCCCCAGTTTCCTTCTTTTCGATTATGATTGCTTTCTATACTTTCCTTTCCTTTCTTAGGTGGTTTCCTAGCTTTTGTGGGGCCACTTCAATAGTGGAAATTGTAGTGATTACGTAAAGCACCGGCTGAAATCACATCCACAAACACAAGCACATGGGCTCAGACCGATGCTTACATATACTTACGTATACTTTTCCAGCATCGTGTGTCTTTGTTTACAGCTGCATGAACTGCTGGCATTTGGGTCGTAATTCAACACTTTGACCATCTGTTAAAACTAAAATTTCGGTTGTAACCCAAGTTGCTCGTATGTGAGGCTGGTTGTAATGTGAAGGTCCACTGTGTTTGTGCTGTATGTACCGGCCAGATCTAACTTAGAAGAACATGCTGACTTGTCCCTGATACACAGTTTGCTTTCCGGGTCACTCTCCTCGTGGTTCTGTAGTTTAGCATCATCTGAGCCTAGACCAAGTCTTAGACTTCCTGGTGGCCATCAAAACCAGACTCACAGGATCTGTCCAGTTGGGCTCCTTGACGTAAGATATGGCTCCTGTGTTAGTAATTATGGTGAGAAGAGTACCTATTCTTTGTTGTATAAATTGTTCCATCATTACTCAGAATTTTTGTGGGCTATTGCTCTCCATTTTTGTGGATATTCGACACTCTTTAGGGGAAACAAACAAAGCACAAAACAAAACAAAGCTTTTTTGTGCTAAATCCGAGAGCAAGAGAGTGGAGGATTCTTTTTGGATCCGGGATGCTTGGACTCCTCCCAAGGCAGAAAGGGTTTTCATGGCTGAATCATCCAAACATAGAACTTACAATTTAGTTATGTATAAATGGGGTATAGGCTTTTTTAAATAGTGTTCCTCTGCTGGCTGCTTGGGGAGAAGATTTTCTGAACAGGAGCTTCAGCCTCATAGGAAAGAGGTGGCAGGATAGGTTGGAAACAATTAAACTGAGTTAACTATCTACTGTGAGCCAGTGAGTGTTCCAGCTATGCCACTTACTCTCTAGGTATATTGCCCTGAGTCAGGAAGCTTAATTAAGTTTCAATTGATAGCCAGGTGTGGTGGTGCACGCCTGTAATCCCAGCAATTTGGAGGCTGAGGCAGGAGGATCACAGTGAGTTTGAGGCCAGTTTGGGCTACATAAATAAGTTTAAGGCCAACCTGCACCATGCAGTGAGACCCTGTCTCACAACAAAAAGCAAAACAAAACAACTGTAAATTTCAACTGATAAAACCAGGCCACCTATAATAATAAGAGGAACATAATGGAAAAGGGAACAGGTAAACCAGTATCCAGTAACTAGTACAGTACCACAGAAATTAAAAAGTGGTTTTTGAGGTACCTTTTATAAGGTGTAAATTTCTTAATGGTTTTTTCCTATCATTATGACCTCTGGCATTTTATATAGTACATACTGATCAAACTGACTTTTTGTTTATGCAGTAAAAATAGTGTGAGAAGAAAATTATAGAATTTTTGTAGGGTGTTTTCAAAGTTTTCCAAATGACACTAGAAGTTAACAGTTGAGTCCAGGATTTCATAGAACTGCCTCTTTTAAACTCTTTCCTTTTCGATTTTACTATATTAAAAAATGTTAGTATGAGACATATACATGGTTTTTAAAAAGTCCTTGTACTGCCCAAAGACATAATGAAAAAACAGTGTTTCTGTCTTCTTCCTGCCTCAGGCAATCTGTATAACTTGAACAGGTCACTGTATAAAACTTCTGTAGAGCTGTCATGAAGGATCTCTTTTACTCTTTTACCATAATCTGGGATTGGATCCACTGTCTGTTTCCTAAATAGCTCATCCTCTTTTTTTTTCTAGGTTAATCTCTCATTTTGCTTGTGTATAGCCTTAATTTACTTCTCGAGAGAGGATAAGTGGGTGACAAACTCTGTTTACTGCATTATCAAAAAAGTCTCTTTTTTGGTCCCTAAATATTTTTAATGTGTATAAAAGCAATAAACAATCATTTAAAATTAATAAACAGAATGTGTATCAAAACATTGTTGTTACTTATGAAAGCAGTGATCATTTAGCTGCCAAGTTTCCCAACATCCAAAATGTCTAATAACCTGAATATGTCAGTGCTTATGGACTCCTTCTTTAGAACTGTAGTGTTAAGCAGATTCACCATCTGCCTTTTGGTCATTTACACTGTGGAGAAAGTATTCCTGCTATCCCATACAGCATATCTGCACATTAATCACAGACATACACACATTTCTCTCGCTCCACAGATTCCAGTGAAGTGCCCTACTGGTGTCAGATAGCACCTCAGGGAGAGCTGCAGAGGCCTATGCATAGTATATTTGAACCACTGTTTACTCCTGGGCAAAGGCACCACTAATTTACACAAGGTTTTTAATAGTTGTGTATAATAGATTTCATATGCTTATGGATCTGCAAGCAACTCAACTTTTTAAAAAAACACATTAGAGACTCTAAGCACTGGAGAAAATGAGCACAGAATATACAACTCTCACTTGAAGTTCCAAAAGTCTCTTTGTTTTACTCTTGCATGTGACAGATGTCAATGGATTGACTTATATGCAATAGTTTGGTTGGGAGTAAAGTGAATTTTGCTTTACAGATTTGAAGTCATTGCTTTTCTGGGATTCTGTGTAGCCATGGGAAGTCTACTTCATTCTGTGACCCATGTACAATGGGTACTTCATTTATTGTATTTTGCCTGTTTTTATCTATCTGGGAGGCTTTTTTTTTTTTTTTTAATTTCTGGCATTCTTCAGTTTTTGGGTGATGTCCTACTACTTGAATTCTGTTGGGGTTGTTTGTTTTCTACTTCATGTTCAGCATTTGGTGAGCTATTTGGAGATTCATGTCATGTGAAATTTTCCTATTTCTGTGGTATTTTTCTTTCCCCCATTTTCTATGGTATCTTTATGAAAGGTTGAGTAATCAGAACCTGGAACTTGTGATTGAATCTGTTTTTTCTTAGTTTCTTTTTCTTTGGATTTATGTTTTCTGATATCTTTCCTGAACTGTGTACTCCAGCTCTCTATGTTTATTTAACTGTTTATCTGGCAGTCATAAATTCACTTTCCAGTAATTAATATGTACCTTTTGTATCATCCAGTTATTGATTTTTACAGAAACTAGATTGTTTTTCTGTTGTGTTTTATTAATAATTCTTAGAATTTTTGCATTGTCTTTTTTTAGATGGGCTTTTAAAATCTTTTTTCTTCTGTCTCTTTTTTGGAACCTTTCTTCAAATATGTGATTTCTTGTTTTTTAATACTTAAGAGTGAGGAAGTAAAAGTTGAGTAGGACTCTGTACATGGGTTATCAACTAGTTGTCTTCATTTTATGGCGATGGATAAATGTCAGTGGGCCCACAGCACCCACAAGTGAAGGATTTTTCTATGCGGTGGTTATGGTTTTTCCACAGAAGAAATTTCTAATTATTTGCGTAAAATACAGGTAGAAGTCTGGGATTATCTGTATTCCTTATGCAGATTTTCATTTAATTCCCATAAAAGGTTTTACAGTTAGCTTTTTCTATATCTGGCAAAATAGGGAAAGAAGAATAAGAGAGGAAGGAACCAGAGTGATTTGTAATGTAGGACATTTTGTAGGGAAAGTAGTGAGATCTCTTGCTTGTTAGTGTTGTATAAAAGATGATGAAACTGTGCATGATGGTACGTGCTTAATGTCAGCTGCAGGAGAGGCTGAGATAGGAGGGACCGCAAATTCGAGACTAGCTTGGGCAACTTAGGGAGTTCTGCATTAAAAGAAATGTAAAAGGGCTGAGAGTTTGGTTCAGTGGCTTAAGTGCCAGTCTGGCAGGTGCGAGGTTGTAAGTTCGATCCTCAGTGCCACAAAAAAAAAAAAAAAAAAAAAAAAAAAAAAAAAAAGGAAAGAAAAAAGGGTATATTTAAAAGAAATGTAAAAGACAACAAGATGCAGCCTGAAATTCTGCATTTGACAATTGGTTTGAGTAGGTCAGCTGTGAAGGACATTTTAGGTCATTTGGGGAACTCTGAAAATGGCCAATAGATGAGATCAAATTTTACTAAAATGTAGTAATAAATATTATTACCTGAAGAAAGCATGTTATAAAGCAGCATGTACATTGTGGTCTTATACTAACCACATCTGTATCTACTTCTCTTTGGGAGACTATGTTTTGAGGTATTAATATTGATACTTGGATACTAAGAATGTGTTTGTTTTTGCTTTAATTTATATCTTCCAAGTTCTAAGTTTTCACAGAATACATTTATCATTTCTGAACAAATAAAAGGTTATTTTATTTGTAAAATAAAAATTAATTAATAATTGGATATGGTTAAAGTGCAGGGTGCTGCAGAAGAGACAGGAGTGACAGATAGGCTCCGGGCAGATCGGAAAGGGGCCCATGTGCCACAAAAGCAGCTGGGGCATTGTTCTGTTGGTAGCAGAAAGCAAGGTGAGTGACTTGGCAGAATTGTTACTGTGAAAGTGTTACTCAGGGAGCATGGAGAACAAATGCAGAGGGATGACATAAGTTAAAAGGTTTAGGAGGCTGATGGCAGATTTCCAAATTTTAGTAATATACTTGCTTTGAAAACAGTTGGATTTTAATGGTCTTTTTCATGCATCTGCCATATAGAAATGCATATATAAAACTTATATAATAGTCATGAATTGCAAACTGAGCATTTTTGTAGGTTTTCTAACATGCATTATCTCTACTTCTTGAAGAATAAGTGATATTGGTCTCATCTCATAATTTAGGTAAAGCTCAGAAGGCAAATTAGTGATGCAGCTAGGATTCCTTCCCCCTCCCCCAATCTCATCAATTCTAAGTTCTGCAGCACACAGTGCTGTTTCAGCGGAGATCTTGAGTCAGGAAACGACGGTTTTCAGGTTTCCCCAACATGCTCCTTGCCTTCACTACACGTCTCCTCAGCCAAAGCCTCGCCTTGGAAGCTTTCTTTTATGAATGAGTTCTTAATGTGAGTTCACTTGAACCAAGTTCTCCCTACATAAAAAATTTTAAAAATTATAAAAGATTATATCTGACCTTTGATTATATTACTTAGTTTATAGCATTTTAGTAGGATTAGTGCTAAGCTCTGAAGAACATAGAAATAGAATGAAAAAATAATTTTTAATGGTGTCTTTAGCTCGTTACTTGTCTTGGTTACAAAATACCTTACACCCAAAATGAAGGAAGGAAAGGTTTATTTATCTCACAGTTTGTGGAAGTTTCAGTCCATAATCAGCTGGCTCCAAGGCAGGGTGGCATGGTACCAGGGCAACACTTCAAGGCAGTAGCCAGCAAAAGCAACCAGAGCAAAAAGGGGGAAGAGCAAGCCTCTTTTCCACTGTATATTATATGCAGGCCACCCCCTACCCCTCATCCCCCAGGACAGATGTAACACAAAATATCTGTGCCCTGCTCTTGTACAGAATGAGGATATTTACAAAGTAAGGACCCTGGCTCCCTGCTGAGTCTCTTAGTTAAACTTCTAAACTTCTCAAGTTGACACAATGTATCAACCATAGCATTACTCTAATATCCTATGTCCTGTTTCAAAAACTGAAGCATAATATACATGTAGGAGTGTCTATTTTAGTGAGTTTTCATAAACCCATAAGTACATATCTTTGTGGTCAGCCAGAGCAGAACATTAAAAGAACAGAAGCTCATTCTGGTTATTCCCTGTTTTTCTAGCAGTGACCACTTGATTTCTGAAAATGTAGATAAATTTGCCTGTTTGAACTTTGAAATGCTTATTTTATATGCTTATTTTATATCAGTTTTTTGCTCAACATTATATTTATTATCCTTCTTTTGGATTCATTCTCAGTGCTGTAGAGTATTCCATTACTTAAATATTTCACATTTAATTTCTTCTACCATTGATGGACATTTGGACAGGTCTCTGTTCTTTGGTTATTATGAGTGGTGCTGCTACAATACTGTACACCATATCTTTTTGTCCATATTTTTATGCATATTTGTTGGATATGCATCTATGCTTAGAAGTACCTGTTCAGTTATAAAATATGTTGACATTCAGCATTTGTAGATAATACAAGAGATTTCCCACTCACTTTTCCCCCTCTCATTTCTTTGTATTGTCTTCCTTGTTAGCTTTTATCCTATTATCACATTGAACCCCTGTTTTGACCTTGAAGTAGGAAACTTGAAGAATCCAAGATGTAGTAATGGAAAAACATAATGATACTTCTTTCTGACATTTTATTTGGATGGTAAAATATTTAATCCTTGTGATTCATGCCCTGTCTTCAGTGTGTTTGTTTTGGGGCTAAAAATAAAGGACTATATAATAATGTTTATGAAATGTCAAGTGTGATGCATAACCTTTTCTTTTATTATTCTCTTTCCAGCGTTGAGAATGAAACCCATAATTTTTACCCTCATGTGAGTCTACTCACTGTGCATGTGTGGGTGCATTTGTGTGCGCAGACGTGGGTGCACAGGTTCCTGTGGTTGTGGACAGGGTGTCGAGGGCAGCAGCATCCTGGGTGCCAAGAGGAAGAGCGTTGCGTGATTGCTGCTCAGTGGCCGAGAACCACTGGAAAGACGGGCACTTGTTTTTCTCTGTGCACACCCTCTTCCCATCCTTCCAAGAGGAAGTGTGTGTGTTACCGTCTTGTCGCTGTGAGAAGACACCTCAGGAGCAGTTGGTTTTGGCCCACAGTTTTGGTGTTTCCGTTTCTGGCTACTTGGCCATGTTGCTGTAGGTCTGGCGGGCAGAAGCGTCGTCACGGGGGCGGTGTGGGGAGGGAGAGCGGCTCACCTCCCGCCAGCCGGGAGGCAGGGTGTGTGCCAGCCACAGCCGTCCCATCGGGCCCCACCCTTTTGGATCGTGAGACCCACATTCTGCCGATCGGCTGTCCCACATGCTGCTTGTCTCTGGACACACCCCGAAATGCACTTCATTCATTTCGAACGTATTTCTCAATCCAGTTAAGTTGAAACCAGGATTAACCATCGCACTTAGCATTATATTGTCGTGGTTCCCTACCGTACTTTTCCTCAGTAGTATCTTAACTGTTCTTAGATCTTCATTTTTCCATGAAATGTTGGAATCATCTTGTTCAGACTTAAGAAAAATTTGAGATTTTGATGGGAGTAGCATTGAACCAATAGATTAATTTCAGGGAAAATAAACATTCTGTAATTTTAGGCCTTGTATCCAGGAACATGGTATATTGGTCCACTGATTAATTTTTTAAATTTTTTACAATGTTTTACCCTTTTTTGCATAAAAGGTATGCACAGTTCTATTAGAGTTATTACTAGTACCTGAAGTTTGTGTTGCTGCTATAAATCCTACAATCTTCTAGTGGATTGTTGTTGTTTTTCAGAAATGAATTAAACATTTGTGTTTTTTTGTTTTTTGAGACAGGGTTTTGGTATATAGTTCAGGCTGTACTTGAACTCTGTATATAGCCCAGGCTGGCCTCGAACTCACAGTGGTCTTCTTGCCTCAGCCTCTAAATATTTGTTTATTAAGTTTGTGTCAAGCAGTCTTAATGTTATTAAAAATTTATCTGTAGGATTTTGGTTTTTTTTTAAACATAAATAAGCATATTATCTACAATGATGACACTGTGTTTTTCCTTTCCAGTGTTTGTGTCATTTCTTATTTTATCATTTAGCTAGAAACTCGAGTAAACTATTACATTCTTGCTGTCTTGCCCCTGAGCATAACAGAAATGCTTTCAGTGTTCATTAAGTATAGTGTCTCCTGTATCATTTTTGTGAACACTCCTTCTAAGATGAAGAAAAATTGTGTTTGTTTATTGTGCTGGGGTTGAACCCAGGGCCCTGCACATGTTAGCAAGCACTTTACCACTGAGCTAAATCTCCAGCCTTTATTTTGTAATATTACATTT
Organism: Dasyprocta punctata; assembly: GCA_004363535.1. Taxonomy (NCBI): domain Eukaryota; kingdom Metazoa; phylum Chordata; class Mammalia; order Rodentia; family Dasyproctidae; genus Dasyprocta; species Dasyprocta punctata. The sequence goes on from RJWM01006567.1 coordinate 19,471, forward strand.
TTGAAGCATCTTACAAAAGCATTTCAAGTGCTTTTTTCAAGTTTCAGTAGCTCTTTCTCTTGAAGGTCATGATTGTAAGTCACCTGTGTTATCCGCAAATACTTAGGTGTATTTCCTACAAACATAGATAATCCTTGCTGTAGCTACAATAGTCATCAAAAGCAGTGTTGATGTAATCCTCACAGACTGTTCAGGTTTTACTCTTTCTCAGTAATATCGTTGTAGCAAAAAGATCTCTTTCAGGGTCACATGTCCGCTTAGCTGTCGCGTCTCTGTTTCCTCAGACTGCAGTGGCTCCTCAGGCTTCACTGTGACCGCCTCAGCAGCTTACTACTAGAGGTCAGGTTTTCGGCACAATGCTTCCTGTGAGTTCCTGCAGTCTCGCCACATGATTGGCTTCAGGTTGTGCAGTGTTGCTGACAGAAACGCCGTGGTACCAGCGCTGCATTGTTCCCACTTATATCCTATCAGGTGCCAAGTGGCTATGGTTTGTCTCATTAGTGACATTAATTTTGATTACTGTTGTCTGTTAGTGGTCTTGACTCTTAATTTGCTTTTTGCCCCTTTATAATTAGTATTTTCAGAGGGAGGAATTTTGAAACTATGTAAGTTCATAATTTATATAGTGATTTATTTTTATTAGTGTGGACTCATGATTTATTTTAGTCAGACATTTACAATATATTACTGTAATTCATTTTGGTGCTCAGGCTTCCAGGATTTGACTGTTGAGCACTTTCAGACTGGCTTCTCTTCCTTTTGACATGTGCTGATTAGTCTTTGAACACTTCTTTGGTCTTTGACAGTGCAGTGCATCCCGGCTTATTTGTTATTTTCTTTGTCCTAACCTGGAAACATCTATTTTCTCAAGAAGTCCTGGGCTCCTTTCTGTGGAGAATGATAGAGCGTTTTGAGGCCACCTTGGGGATGGGGGTGCTTGGTGCTGTACGTGCTCTTACCCCCTCTTGTGGTGTGTGCTATTCCATGTGAGCGTGTGCATGCGTGTGTGCGGATTTGTTGGTGCTTATATAGACACACTTTTGACCATATTTCTGTCTCTGGCCCTATTGGAAAGTATGACTTCATACTCCTGACTTCAGTTGTTCGGAGCAGCGTTCCCGCTTTACCATATTTACAGTTCTCTCCTCTGAGAGTGAGAAAACAGATTTCTGCTCTGATTTATGTGTCTAGTCTTTGATCAGTCCTCCTGTTCTCACCCATTTGCTGCCACCAGCCTTCCCATTTCCTGCATGCTTACCCTTCTCAGCTGAACCAGCCAGGGTTTACTAGAGAAACAGATATATAACACAAGATATACAACTGTGTAAGAAATAACAAGATTGGCTTACAGTGGTCAGCCACAAAGTTGACTAAGGGAGTGTGCAGAGGGTGTCTGCAAGCTGGATGGGAAGGGTCCAACCCTTACGTAGTGTTTCAAGTCTGTATCAGGAGGCCAATGGGTCTACAACAGAACACTGAAGAATCTACCACGAAGGCTGAGGTGTCTATGACAAAGTCAAACAGCCTGTGCCGGA
>RJWM01006567.1:21105-31126 GCA_004363535.1 Dasyprocta punctata
GGGGGCAGCACTCACACCATCTGCCTGCTCTCCTCTTGCACAGGCTGAGGATGTTACAAACTAGGGACCCTGGCCCCCTGCTGAATCACTTAGTTAAACTTCTGACCTTCTCAAATTGACATAATGAACAATATCCTAGAATGGTAACTGCTTGTTCTCTACACCCCAGGATGTAGAGCTGCTGAGTTACTTAGTTAAGCTTCTAGACTTCTGCAGTTGACACAGTGTGTAAACCATAACATCAGCCCACCTCTTCCTTGGTAGCTAGTGCTGGGCTGTGCATGTTTGATGGTCCCCTCTCACCCATCAGGATTCTGAATCCCCTTGTATGGCTGCATACCCTGCACACACCTACCTCACAGTACCCAGGCTGTGCCTCACTGTCAGCTCCTTGGGCTCTGACACCCACACTGGTTCCCTTCTCCGTGTGGGTGCAGCCTCCTTGCCCTCCTTGGCTCTGACTCTGACTTGGCTTTTCCTCTTTATCCTGCTTGAGCTCTGACAGCTCTCATAGGCAACACACGACTGAGTACCTGTTTCACTTTCCATGGACTTGGACAGCCCATTCCAGGCTATTCTTATGTATACACATTATTTCCACTTGCACTTGCCTCAGGTAACGGACTGTTCCCCAGCCCACATTTTCAGGTGTGAAGTGGTAAGCTATTGCTGTGTGTGGACAGTGCTTCCCTCCTTGCCTAGACTCTGGAACTCCTGCTGAGCTGTCCTTGTTTGAGTGGAGACGTGTGTAGCTGCATGCCGCCTCATGGCTAGTTCAGTCAGGGTAAGTGTTACAGCTTGCATCCAGATGTCCCCCAAAAGCCTCATGTACTCATCGGTAGGGCTTTTTGGAGCTGGTTAGACCTAGTGCGGTGATACTAGGATTAAGGGGGTTTAGTACTAAATTACTGGATGGCACCCCCCAAAAGACTGGTAGCCTGGATGAGATAAAAGGGAAAGGTTGGTGGCAGTGGCTGCTGCTGCTGCTACTCATGCTTGCTGTCTTCTAGACACCATGCCTGTCATAACCTGTGCTATTTCTCCTCTGCCCTGCTGCCCTGAGCTAGAGTCAGCTGATTGTGAACTGAATCTCCGCAAACTGTGAGCTGAAGTAAACCTCTCCTCCTTTAACTTTGGGTGTTGGGTGTTTTGTCTTAGCGATGAGAAAAGTAATTTAAGCAGTAAGGAAGGTGGAGAGAAGAATGAATGTTTTTCTTACCAACTATTGCAATAAAATTTAAATTCAGATAAAGCATACATATTTTAAGTATACCATTTGAGTTTAATGCTATGCTGTTGTATAATCATCACCACAGTCAACACAGAATATTTCTGTACCTGGTAGCATTCTCTCCTTTCCTTTTGCAGGCAGTTCTGCCCAGTTTCCGCTGCTCTGCTGTCTGTCAGTAAAGTTTTATCTTTCCCACGGTTTTACCTAAGTGGGGCCATCTACTGTGTACACTTTCTGGGTTCTTGAGCATTCATCTGTGTTTTTTATAAACCGTTTGTTCTTTTTTATTTATAGGTACCATTGCATGTTACATTTATTTTATTTTATTTTATTTTATTTTATTTTATTTTGTCTTTTTGAGACAGGGTTTCACTATGCAGTTCAGGCTGGCCTTCAATTCACTTCATAGCCCAGGTTGGCCTTGAACTCCCAGTGATCCTCCTGCCTCAGCCTCCTGAGTGCTGGGTTTTCAGGAGTGTGCCACCATGCCCAGCTCATGATTTTATTTTTATCCATTTACCTGTTGATAAAAATTTGTGTTGCTTTTAGTGGTGAGATAATTCAAATGATGCTCATTATATGTATATTAATGTTGAGAATTAATGGGAATAAGTAATTTTAAGAAATCAGAATAAACAATACAGGGCAGACATTTGGGTTCAGAGCAGTTTTCTCACTTGTTTGTTGTGTGATATTGGACAAATACTTAAATCATGATTCTGTTCACTCCTGATAGAGAATAGAGTTTATAATAAGCACCTATCCCAGGGCTGATCTGAAGACTGCAAAAGTTAACTCAGATAACATGGTAAGTGTAGTGTTCAATATATATATATATATATATATATATATATATATATATATAGCAACTAATGGCCTCAAAAAAGCTAGGAAAAAAGCTAAGGAAGAAAGGGAAGGTGAAGAAAGCAGTCACAATTGAAAAGAACAATGTTAAAGATAAGTTAGAAACAGACAACCGTAGGTGTTTTTCGTTCTGAAAAGGTTGAACCGTAGTGAGCCAGAGCCAGATCCTAGTGGGCTCCAGACTCTCCCAAGGAGAGAAGGGACACCAGACAGCCAGATTCCTCGTGTTCTCATTGGAAGGGGGCTCTCTTTCCGAACCAGAACCCCCTTCCATGTCGTGCTCCCTTCTTGCAAGCTGAAGATGTCAACTTGAATGGTGAGTATAGTAGGAAATTGTTGTTTCTGGTAAACTAGGTAGATTTTATAACTTTTTAGTGACTACACTAGGAAAATTATTGATGTTTCTGGTAAATTACACATCATACAGTGTTTTCTTATTATGCAAAGATTAGTCAAGGGGTGCTTTGCGAGGTTCAAAGTGCATGATGGGTATTTCCATTATTTTTTATGGGAAAAATACTGTCGACTTGCAGCCAGCTTGAGTTGCAGCCGGCCCTGTTCATAGGTTGAGTGTCCACTCTGTTAGCTACAGTATTACACTAACAGTAGTAGTAATAGGAACTGCAGTAACAGCGTGACAGTTAGAGATTGGATGGGGGTGCTTGACGCAGTGTGTATCTCACAACGTGAAGCTGTGTTGTTGTGTCCTGACAGGGCGCACTTGTGCTAGCGAGGTTGCAGTTGTGAATGGTCACAGTGCGGTCGTGGCAATGCGGCTCTGTTGTGTTGATGTGAGCTGGCGCACACTCGAGGCCAGGGGGTTACACAGAGGTGATGCCGGGTGCCGATCCCCGAGCTGGCTGGGTGTCTGCCGCCACAGACTCTCCTGAGTACCTTTGATCTGACAGTGATGGCGCGATTTTCAAGGTTTTGGCTACTACTTTGTTTTTACTATTTTTGGTTTTCCTTCTCAATTTAAATTCATTTTAACAGATTCATGAAAGCATTAAAATTATGCATATTTGTGGAGTGCCAGGTGGTGCTTTGATATATTACATACATTATATAATCTTTAAATCAAGTTAAACATCGCTATCTCCACAAATGGTTTTCATTTCTTTATGGTGGACACACACATGCAAAATCCTTTCTTCTAGCTTCTTGAAATGTGCAGTACTTTGTTGTTATTTATAGTCGCCCTACTCTGTGTGAAAGTGCACCGGAGCTTTTATTCCTACCCGACCGTACCTTAGTGCCTCGTGGTTGCCGCTCCTCATGCCCTGCTCTCTCCCAGGTGTGCACTGCCACACCTGCTATCATTTCTTTTTTGTGGCTGAATAGTATTCCATTCTGAACATGTACTACATTTTCTCTGTCTGTTCATGTTGATGAACACTTTGGTTTTTTCTATTTCTTGACTGTTGTGAATAATGCTATAATAAATATGGGAGTGCAGACATCTCTGACATATTTACCTCATTTCCTTTGAATATATACCTAGTAGGGGATTTCTGGGTTATGTGGCACTTCTACTTGTCATTTTTTGCAGAACATCCATACCGTTGTCCGTAATGGCAGTATGTTTAGGATTTCCTGTTCTCCATATCCTTGCCAGCACATGTCATCTTTTATCTTCCTGATTACAGCCATTTGTGCGGAGTCAGGTGCTAGCTCGCTGTGGGTTTATTTGCAGTTCTCTGCTGATCAGTGATGCTGGGCATTCCTTCATATGCTTGTTGGCCATTTACATTTTTTATTTTTTGAGAAATGTGTATTAAGTTCTGTTGTCCATTTTTAAGTGAGGTTGTTATTTCGCTGTTGCATTTTTAGTTCCTTATATATGTTCTCTGGATATTAATCCCTTATTGTATTTATAATTTGCAAATATTTTCTCTTATTTTGTAGCTTGTTCAATTTGTTGTTGTTTGCTATATAGAGGAATTTAGCATGTTATAATCTCATTTGTCTATTTTTGCTTTTCTTTCCTGTGCTTTTGGAGTCTTCTCTAAAAATTTCTTACCCAGAAACATGTTCCCTGTGTTTTCTTTGATAGCTTTCATAGTTTAAGGTCTTGCATTTAAGTCTTTAATTAAGTTAGAGTTGATTTTTGTAACTAGTGAGAGGGGACTATTTTCATTCTCGTGCCTGTGAATATCTAGTTTTCCCATCATGGTTTATTGAAAAGACTGTTTATAATGCATATTCCAAATATTTCTGTTTCAAGTCAGTTAGCTGTAAATGTATGTGTTGATTTCTAACCTCTATTCTGTAGTGGTGGTCTATGTGTGTATTTTTATGCCATGCCATGCTATTTTGGTGACTATAGCTTTGCTGTATATTTTTATACTGTGTAGTGTAATGCTTCTTGCTTTGTTCTTTTTGCTTAATGCCTCCTTGACTATTCAGTGTTTTTTATTTTTTTTTTTTTTTGGTGCATGTGTGTGGTTCTGTACAAATTCTAAAATTTTTTTTTCTAGTTCTATGAGCAGTGTCATTGGTGTTTTGATAGTGATTATGTGAATCTGTAGATTGCTTTGGGCAATGTTATTCATTGTATCTAGCTGCCCCCCCCCCCCGAAGCCTCGTATGGTCATAGATGACAGTTTCCAGAAGTGGCTGGACCTGGGGTGCTGTTGGAATTAATGGTGTCCCAGTGTGAAGGATGTAAGGAACAGAAGGAAAGCTGCTGGTCCCTGCTGTCTCACCACTCTGCTGCCTTCTGCCTGCCATGGGCTGCTTCTCCTCTGCGATGCCCTCTGCCAGGCCACCCTGCCTCGGAGCCAGCAACGATGAAAACTGAGCTGAAAGCAATCTCTTCTCCCTTAACTTTGGGTGTCAGGTGTTTTGTCTCAGCAATGAGAAAATAACTAAGACAGGTTGTACGAAGAAAGTCACAGTTTCTAATTGTTGGCATTGCTCACGGTTTTGTCAGGTGTCTGTTATGGCTTGTGTCTGGATGTTCCCTGAGAGCCTCATGTGTTTGTAGGCTCTTTCAGAGGCCGCTGGATCTAGAGTGTGCGACACTGGAACTGATTCATGGTGCATTGCTAGGACCGAGGGCACTGGGATTAAGGGTGTGAGTGCTGCCTGTCCTAAGTCACCTGGGTAAGACGTAAGGGACGGAAAGAGCTGTGGTCGTCCCTTGCTTGCTTTTGCTTTGCTACTTTCTAGCTGCTGTAAACGGATTCTTTTTCGCAATGCCCGCTCTCCCATGCCACCCTGCCTTGAAGCCAGCTAACTGGACTGAAGCCTTGACATGCTGTGAACTAAATAAACCTTTCCCCCTTTAACTTTGGGTGTTGGGTATTTTGTCTCAGCAATGAGAAAAAAGTGTCTCAAAAGCAAATTCCATTTACTTTAGTATTTATTTAGTGAGTGTTTCTCTGTCATTTAGTATACTTTATTGAGTATTTGTTGAACACTAAGGATTGTGGCAATAATGAAGATAGAAAGAGAACATAATTTTTGTCTTGTATCTAGTGTATTAAAGCTTCATGTTAAAACTGGTTTATAAATCCTGAGATGGTTTGTGAATCCTGAGATTAGTTTTGTTTATCATGACTAGAATATTTGGTAATGAAGAAAAACAGTATAAAACTATTAGAGGACATCACATGCAATAAGGATAAATACTGTTTTACAAAACTTGAGTATAGCAATGTAGACTCACATTGGTATCTATATACACATGCCTGCATGTTAAATGTGTGTGTGCGTACCCCCCCAAATATCCTGTGCTACTATATAAACACAAGTAGAATTAAAATGTCAAGGCTGATAAGTTTCAAAGCTGGGATTTAACGTATAAATAATGAAAACATCACTATATCAATAAAACATCAAATCATCAATAAATCTACTGAGTGATGCTTGTGATAGTTTAGAAAGAAATCTAAAAATCTATGTAGAAAAGATTGATTTTCTGAAGGAAGGCTAAGTATGATAAAATGTTATTGATATTAAATGTACTAATCAAGACAGCTAGTTTATGATCTAGGGGGACATAAAAATATTGATTGTAAGAGTGATGTGTTACAAGGGTAAGAAATTATGTGTTTTACAAGGATTGTGTAACATAAAGGTCTGAGGTGTATGATATAAATCTGTAGTTCTTTCCAGTACTAGAACTAGTTGCAGATTTAAAAGTTTCAGCCAGAATCATAGCAGCTTTATTCTTGGGTTTCATCAAAATGACTCTGAAATGGAACCACCAAAAGGTGAGTTTTGTGTATGTTGAAAAAGACAAAAAAAGAGGGGAAATGATATTTTAGAGTAGGATATGGTACTGACAAAACAGATACCTAAACCAGTGGGTGAGAACAGGAAACCCAGATGTGTTTGCTGAAGTATTAAACAAGAATTAAAAAATAACAGGGTCCAGAAAGATTTTAATAAATGTTGAGGAAAACTTGCTAACTTTATGGAACCGATTCTAAGTTTCTTATACTATACTAAATTCAGATGGCTTGAAGAGTTGGATAATTTTTAAAAAAACAAAACGTGGAAAAGTGAGAAATTAAAATTAGAAATTAAAAGTAAGATTCTTAAGTGGTAAACAGTTACTAGAAGGGATGTCCACATGACTCGGATCTGTGCAGGTGAGTCCCCGGGTAAATCCCACGGCTCCTCAGAAGTTGTCCTTAGTGATGTGCTGGGAAATGCGCTGACAGGGTTTCATCTGGATGTCAGAATTCAACAGAAACCTTTTGAGAAGAAAAAGGGAGAAAATCTCTCTGCTCCCAGCTGCCCTTCCGTGCTTCCCCTCGCGATTGTGTTGTAGCAATCTGAGGCACAAGGCAGCTCAGTGACGTCACCAGTGACACCGTCAGGGGGGCCCAGCCCGCACTGTCACACTTCTGTTATTCATTTCAAACACCCATGTCCGTTGCAGCTGCTCTGGAACTCATAGGAAGGCCCCAGTTTTTGCAAAGTCGTAGAAGAACCACCTGGGTAAGATGGAATTTGGTGTCAGGTTTGTGAACAACTTAATATGTGGGAGAGTTACAATATTGGAACAAAAATTTGCTTTTGTACCTTCTCAAAAAAGAAAAGCAGAAGACGGTTGCCAACAGTTTTCTAATGCCCTTAGATGAGAAGATGTGCATCTGCAATAAAATGCTGATGAACTTACTAGCATTCTAATACGTTTGGAATTCAGAAATCCTAACTAGAAACCATGGAAACTGCTGACATTCAGGAAAGCAGCCCATAATACAGTCCTTGACAGTCCGAGTATGAATTGGCTGGTGTTTGGTCTGGTTGGTGTGTGTTCTGTAATGTTTTTGCTTCAGTGCGCTTATTTAATGTTTGTGCAGAACATTCACAGTAGTGCCGGGCGCTGGTCAGTAGACATTAGTGTCACCGTGAAGCCTGGTTCTAATACTTTGTGGAACTAACAACACAGATTCTCGATTCTTTTGCTTTTTGATGAAAGATTTCAGGCAACACATGTAGGCTTTCGTATAGGTATGCACAGAGTTTACTGTAAAATGATGGGGGTGGGGGAGCGTCAAGCCTCAAAGGGGCAACCACACAAGTGCCAGGGACACAGACGGAGGCCTTAGACAGCGTCTGGATTACTCCCCAGGTCTTTTAGGCATATCCTTCCTTTCTTCCCAGGTTATTCTTTTACATGGAAAATGGGTGGTGTTGACTTACTGGGTCCCCGTTTACTCCCAAAGTGGATGTTTTCCCTTTCATTGGTCTTGAGACTGTAGTGTTTTTTTAAATGCTCACTCATGGTCTCATAGCACTTAGTATGAGACCTGGACCTTATCAGCATGCTCAGAGAAGGTTACACTCTCTTGAGCTAAGGTTTCAAACACCAAGCTTGTGTGGATTTTATCTATAGCTGATGATTCAGAGAGTGAAGGAGAGAAGAAAGTAGCCCCCAGCTGCCTGTCTCCAGCCTGCTAATCTCTAGCCTTCTGCCCAACATTAGCATCTTAGTATAAATAATGTGAAGAACGACAATTGCATGCTTGAAGTTATTTCTTCAGTACTCTTTAAAAGAAATCGTTTCCTGCTTTTTAGGATTTACCCCCTTCTAATGCTAAAAGAAACATTTCTCAAAATGTTTATTTTGACCAGGTTGTTTTCATCTTACTCAAGGTTTAATAGAGAGAATAATAGTACTGTTGGTTAATGTCCAATTTATGTGTGTAAGGATGACTTTATTCAGTTGGAGATTCAAGAATCTTTAAAGTTCTTGGACTTTGATATAAGTAAAAGTCTTTTTCCTCATTGATCTCCTAAATCTATATTGCTACGTTTTTATTTTTATTTTTTTTTAGAAAAGAAGAAGGCAAGGCCGGGGATTTAGCTCAGTGGCATAAGCACCTGCCTGGCAAGCATGGGGTTGTGAGTTTGATCCCTGGTAGCAAAAAAAAAAAAAAAAAAAAAACAGAAAAGAAAAGAAAAAAGAAGGCAAAATTTATAACTTAAACATTATAATTCTTAGTTGTTGAGGGCAGTCTTACATATTTATGTTACTTAATATTTTCTTTTAGTTTTCAGGATAGTAGCTTGGTGGTTGGGCCTTTTCTTTTTGGTGGTCCTGGACATAAAGCCAGGACCTCGTACTGCCAGGCGAGCACATCTGCACCGAGAGACTTCCCCGTCCCTCTGGGTCTCGCTGAGTCACCCCTGCTGCCTTCAGACCTGCAGCCCTCCCGCTTCAACTTCCCAAGTAACTGGGGTTCCAGGTGTTGACACCACACCTGGCTTCTGGTGTTTCTTTTTAACTGATATCTAATCTTAGTACTTTGATAATAGTGAACAGCATTGATATGATATAAGTTCTTTTGGAATGTGTTGGTATTTCCTTTATGGCCTACAGCCAGGGTTAGACAACTTGGCCTTAAAGGGCCATATAGTAAACATTTTAGTCTCCCGAGACAAGTTAAAATTGAAGCTACTATATAGCCTTTCAAATGCAGCCACTTAATGCAATAACCAGTTTTAACGTGTGGACTGTAATAAAGAAGGAGGCTGTCCAGACTCCCTGAAAACTGTGGTTTGTTGGTGTGGTTAATTTTGCTAACAGTTCTATTTTTCGTGAGCTAATAGAGTTAGTTATATCAGTGAATGAAGTCTGTTAAAAATCCTGAGCCTTTACATTATCATTATTTTTGTTGTTGACTCTTGTTTCAGAATTAATTTTGTAGATGCTTTTTATGAGTTAGGCACTGTGCTCCACAGTTTATTTTAATGACAGTATGTTCTACTAGCCCATGACTTCTGTTTTCAGTTTTCTATTCCTTTTTTTAAAGAGCGAGCATTCTACTCTTAAAGTCAAATACACACACACACACACACACACACACACACACACACGTACACATGTTTAATTGATCACGTTTGGTGTACATCAGGGAAATCTTGACTCAGCAAAAGGGCACAAGGATTGTCCATATTCATTTCAAGATGTTTTAAAGTTTTAGTTTAAAATCTAGGTTGCTATCAGTTTTAAGAGTTTTTGTATATGGTAGGAGTGATGGATAAAGTTCACCCTGTTGCATTGGTGTGGACTTTTCTAGCAGTGGTTTTGAAAAGACTATATTTTCTCTATTAAATTGCCTTTATATATATATATATATATTTTTTTTTTTTTTTAACTATCTAACTGTAAATGTGCCAGGATGTTTTTGAACTTACTTCTGTTTCTTTGATCTGTGTTTATCCTATGGAATACCATACTGTCTGGATTGCTAGAGCTTTATATAGTTATATTAAAATGCAAACTTACTGTATGACTTTCCAACTTTGTTTTCAAAGGGTTTCATTGTTTTAGTTCTCTTACCTTTCCATGTAAATGTTAGAAGCAACTTTTCTCTTTTTCCAAAAATACTCTGCTGGGATTTTGACTGATAGGATTCTGAGTTTATAGTTGATTTTGGAGTAGACTCTTACAACAATATTGAATCT
>RJWM01006567.1:31226-83466 GCA_004363535.1 Dasyprocta punctata
ATCTTTTTTCTTGAATTTTGTTTTGTTTGGATTATAGTTTGTAAATGTTACTCAAAAAAAAATAAATTCCAGTTCTTTGCCATAAAAAATAATTATTATTATTTTAATTTTTTGAGGCAGGGTTTTGCTATGTAGTTCAGGCTGGCTTTGAATTCACTGTGTAGCCTAGGCTGACCTTGAACTTTGGGCAGTCCTCCTGCCTCAGCCTCCTGAGTGCTGGGATTACAGGTGTGTGCCACTATGTGTGGCTCCTAAAAAATACTGATTTATACATTGACCTAGTATCTTGTGACTTTCCTAAAATAATGTATTAGTTCTGGTAGTTTTATTATAGATACTGTGGGGTATTCTAAATGGAAAATTACATCATCTGAATGGAGATAATCATATTTCTTCCTTTCTTAATTTGCCCTTTTTTTTTTTAAACAGAGGTGTAAAACATTTTCACTATTAGTGAGGTTAGTAGCAGTATTTTTTAGATGGACTTTAATCATGTTGAACCTAATTTGCTGACATTTTTTTAAAATCATAAATGAGTCTTGAGTTTTGCCACAAACTGTTGAGATGATTATGTAGGCTTTTAAATTATTTGATGTGGAGAATTACTTTGTATTTTGATTATTGAGTCGGGTTTGCATCCCTGTGATCCATCCTCCCTACTTGTTCACAGAATGCTTTCCTTTTATATGTTGTTAATTCGATTCGCAGTATTTTGTTAAGCATTTTGTCTTTGATCATGAAGGATTTTGATTATTACCAATTTTTGGTTTGAGAACAGAGCAGTAGTTAATTTATTTTTTGTATATGTGTTGCTGAAGGAAGCACATAGTTTTTTAGTGTTATTTATTTTATTTCTCTTTAAGAGATCTAAAGGAGTGATTATACGTTTAAATTTTTAAAGAATTAGTAAAATCTCTGGCATTTAGGTCTTTTTATTTGATTTTTCATTTATTTTTGTTTGTCATTTTGAGACAGGGTCTCACTATACAGTGTAGGCTGGCCTTGAACTCACTGTTTAGCCTACATAGGCCTCGAACTCACAGCAGTCCTCCTGCCTCAGCCTCCCGAGCGCTAGAGAGGCACAGCCTCTCCCGTGTGCCACCGCGCCCGGCCTAAGTCTCAGATTTCAGAAAAGTTTCAAACTATAAGTTCATCTTCATTAGTTGTTATAGTTTTACACAGGTTACCTATTTTGTCTTAGGTGCATTTTGAGAGCTTGTGGGTGTTGAGGAATTTTTCCATGTTGTATAGTTGTCAGATTTGTTTATATCGAGTCAGACTACTGTTGCTACAGGGGAATGCTAGGTGTCAAATACACTGAGTTTGTGTTTCCTAATGTCAAAGAATTGTACAAAAGACAGAGGTTAAGAGTCTGAGACTTTATTGGAGAATGGGAACAGGGAATGGGGAATAGGAACGGCTCCTGAGAGACAGGAGTGGTCCCAGATGGGCTGCCAATGAGCTCACCTCTTAGATGGAGCTTTATAAAGAGCAAAATCATGAGGCGGGCACAATGTGGGTCAAAATCATGATCAACCAATAAGATTGCATTTTAGTCACTTAGGTAATATTGATCCAGTGGTAGCAAGGTAGATGAGTGACATCATTAACCTTGGTTGATAATCCATAGTCTTGGCCTTGTCTTTAATCTTAGCAGTCTTCATCTTAGTCCTCGTCTTAGTAGTTGGGAGGAGATGGCCCACCTCTAATGTGACAGTGGGAAATCTCCCTTAGGGAAGTACTGTGACTTTAATCTTCAGAGGCGCCTCTAGCCACAGTCCTGATGGAGTCTCACCTTCTGCACTGACTGTCTGTCCAGTCAGACTGCCTGCTGTATTTTTTACCTAACTTAGCTGTCTGTAGTACTGTTGGCTTATTTATTCTCAGAATCTGAACCATCTATAATGATATCCCTGCTTTCAGTCCTGATGTGGTCTTTATTCGTCTCATCTGTCATTTTTGCAGCTTTTCTAGGTGTTTAGTAGTTTCCAAGAATGTATTCATAATTACCTTGTGACTTCCTCTTTGTACCCATGAATGATTTAGAAGTTTGTTGTTTATTTTTCAGATGTTTGGAGATTATCTTCCTTTTTTCGATTTCCAGGAACTTGCTCTTGTGCACTTTGTGCACTTTCAGTTGTTTTTAGATCCAGACTCTGGAACCTGAGGGCTCCTGTCTTTTGCCATCATTCACCCATTATTTCCTCAAGTTCCCCTGCCCTGCGCTCTTCCTTCGGGACTGCCCTGGTATGAATGTTAGCTGTGTTTTGTAGTTGTCCCTGTCGGTTCCCGACCAAACTCTTGATGTTTTTCTTCTTGCCAGTGTTTTTCTGCCAATATTTTTTTCTTCATTGCACAGTTAGGATAATTTCTGTTGATCTGTGTCTAGTTCACTCTGACATCTCAAGTGCTGGTATTTATTTACTTTTGGTCTTTCTGAGACAGGATCTCACTACAGAGTTCAGGATAACCTTGAACTCACTGTGTACCCCAAACTAGCCTTGAACTCAGTGACCTTCCTGCTTCAGCCTCCCAAGTATTGGGATTGAAAGGTGTGTGTGACCATACCCAGCTCGCAAATGTTAGTAATTATCCCTTTGAGTGCATTTAAAATGTTTGGTGATTGGATTTCGTTAGTTCCAAAATTTCCAGCTGTTTTCTCTTTATATTTTTTTCTTTTTTTGTGGGGTGGGCGTACCAGGGATCAAACTCATAACCTTGTGCTTGCCAGGCAGGCACTTACATTGCTGAGCTAAATCCCTGGCCCCTATATTCTCTTTCTTTGATGAGACTTTTTCTTCTGTTCACATCAAGAATTTAAGTGAACTTTGCTTTTGGAGAATTTTTATGCTAGCTCTATTAATAAAATCTTTTCCAGTTAATTTCTGTGTTGTTTCGGTGTTTATATCTGAATAGTTGAGATTTTGCTGTTTGTTTATATGCTGAATAATTCTGGATTATGTGTTATGCATTTAAACATTGTATAATGAAATTCTTGATTTTGTTTAGGTCCTATAAAAGTACTTTTTGTTTTTTTCTTTGTTTCTTTCTTAAACTAGGTTAACAGTCTGGTTGCATTGTAGTTCAGCATCAGTTGTGTTTTCAAAGTCACCTCATTCTCCACATCTTATTTTGTTCTTTTTTTTTCTTTTAAGGGAAAAAAGATAAAGAAAAGAAAGACAGAAAGCAAAGGAATCAAACAAAGGACAATAACAAATCCAATACAACAACATTCATTCTCCACATCTATCCTGAGTGTATGCTAGAGACTAGTTTGAGACTTGGGTGGTGACTTTAGATAATCTCTTGGTTTATTTTATAGCCTTTGATATGCTGCTTAGGCTGCTGAGAATGAACCTAGGAATTTACATACCACTTCCAAAGTGGAGTCATTTTCCTGAGTTCCTGATATTTGGCCATTTCCCAGGTATTTTCTAATCTGCTGGCTCTACCCAAAATCAAGGTGTTTTCTTTCCCTCTTCGTACTGCACATGCCCAGAACTGCGCCTCGTCTGTGTGTTCGCCCACCCCGCAGAGTCCTGCTTTGCAGTTGGCGGGAAGATACTTAGGTGCTTGGACATAAGTCGGATTTATAGTTCTTTTTTCAAACCTACCTGTATATAGGACTGGCCTTTATTTCTATGCCAGTTAATTAATAACAGAGATGAAATTTTATTGAAATGAATTTCATAAAATCCTCCCTCTCTTCTTTTCCTTCTTGCTTTTTTATTACATTAAAAAAACCCCAACAAAACAAAGTTATATTCTGAGAACATTTGCTGTCCATTAGGATACTGTTTCTCCTCTCAAGTCACAGTCTTGTCTTAAATAACATCACTAAAAAAATGTAATTTGCTCAGCTGGAAATGTGGCAGGTGCTTAAATCTTCACACTCAGTATTATCTCTTAAGCTGTTCTCGGGTCCATCCCTAAAGATTCTGGTCCAACAGCTATGTAGTGCAATAATGAAGAAGACAGTTACCTGAATGCTCACCTCTCCTGTTGAAAGCACGCCTGTATCAGTGCCGGGCATCGTCCAGATGTAGCACAGATGCACCCCTTGTCTGTGCTCTGCGGAGGGTGCTGGTTTGGTGGGTGTCGCAGTAGTGCTGCCTTCGTCGACCACCCAGACCCTCCTCGTTGCTACAGCCATAGTGCACTTTGGCCCACTTTCCTTGAGGTGGGTTATCTGAATCACTGGCCATTTTTTATTTATAAACTAATTCAGCAAAGCTTAAACTTAATATTATCTTCTTATTTTATCAAGTTTAAGGACAGAATGCTTCATGTTTTCACCTGTGTTTTTGAGAGGCAACATACCAATAGTAAAATACTTAATTAAGGTGCAACAGTCATAGTTTGGGAACCTGAACTGTTCATGGGTATGTTTCTGTGACTTCTGTGTGGGCAAGATTTAGACCATTTCCTGCTTCCTCCTAGTCCCCTGAAGCTCCTTCCCAGTCAGTGAGCTGCTTTCCCTGAGTCAGGTGCCATGCTTCTGATCTCTAGCACTGCTGTTTGTTTGCCTGTTTCCATGCTTCATGTGAATAACGACATGCAGTGTGTAGTCTCGTGTATTTAGTATTTTTAATCAAATGATTTTTGTGGTCACTCTTGTTGAATGATGTAATATTATTGTTTCTGACTGCTTTATACTCAAAACACATCTAAACCCAAGCAGATTCAATTGATGGTCATTTTACATTTTTCTCAACTGAGGTAAACTTTCAATTCTTGAAAAACTTTCTCATACATTCCAACTCTGAAGCATTCAGTTGTCTCCTTAACCTAGTCACATACTGGTACTTATCTCCCCAGCTTATTCTTGCCCTCCCTTTTTCTCTCTTACACTTCTTTTTACCAGGTAGAGATGGGAAGGAAATGTGTCGTCTTACTTTGCATTGCTTCTTTGCGGTGCTAGCGTTTGCTCTGGGGTGAGTTCAGGTGGGGCGAATGCCTGCATTCACTTGTTCTTTTCTTCTAACAGCACGATGGAAGTGGGTCAATGCATGATGTTCAGCTGTCCTTACCCTCCAGTCCGGAGCCAGAAGAAGCTGATGAGACGTATAAGGTATACCTAAGCAGTGATGCTACAGATTTCAGAGCTCTTGTTATTCAAATAATAAGGTCATGATAATTAAAACATTGACTAATCTTTGCTGGCCGAGGGTGTCAGGTTTGCTCTTAACTTTTGCTACTTTTTAAATTATGATATCCAAGTGATGCTTTAGTTTGTGTTTATCAGTTGGATAATAATTTGTCCCTGCTGCTTCTGGTTTTTACATTACTAATGATAATGAGTAACAGCTCTTAAACTGTGGCTGCTAGTAAAAATTAAAAAGGAAAGTAGTACTTTTCAAGTATAATCACAGCATTACAGAAATACACTGATTTTAATGAGATTAGTTTCTTTTTTGTGTTTAAATATATACTTTGAGACTTCAGATGTACTTTTTAAATTTTTAAAAATTATTAGTACTTGATTGTAGTGCATAATGTTTTCATTTCTTGTGGAGAGTTCTATTTTAATGAGTAATTGAAAGCTCTTTAAAAAATACATATATATGTATATAAATCTCAGTATCATTAGATCTGTTTTTAGTTGAAGAAAGCAATTATTTCTTAAGCACATGTTCTATTAAAGCATACACAAATATTCTTGATTTATTTAATATTTCCAAGTAAAGTTATTGCTGGCTTTTGCATCAGTCTCTTCTAATATTTGCTACTCATCTGGAGTAAAATAACCTCAGAATATTGGTGGTTTAAAATAACAAAAGTTTATGTTTCCTTCATGTTATACATTGACTGTCGATCAGCTGAAATTCTGTTTCATGAGTCTTTTTCTTTTTGAAAGTCAAGCTGAAAGATCAGCTTTTATTATGGGACAGGCCACTGTTGGGCAGAGGGGAAGAGCTTTGTTAAAACAAATATAAATTCTGCTTGGATGTGTCAGATGTCACTTTCAAAACAATTCAAGTAACCATCCAGAGGAGCATAATTTTCTCATAGAAAATTATGGGAATTTCTGGGAATAAAGTTGTATATAAAGGACTCAAAAAGAATACAGCAAAGCCTTCACACCCAGTTATCTACTCGTGGCTGTTTCATGTGATGGTTCTTCAGTCACTTCCTGTCTTTGAGCTGCTTCTCCACTGGTGGTGTAATGGTAATCTATACCAGGAGGTCTGGGGTAGGCCATCTCTTTTCTTAAAAAGTGTCATGTGCACACCTGTTTGAGCACTTTGAGAACCAGTGATTAAATGATCTCTGAGGCGCTCTTAGTTTTTTTTAGTTTTGTGACTGGCATATTTTTTAAAGTTAACCTTTTTCCCCCAATTTTTTCGTGAAAGCATTTTTTAAAATGGAAAAAACATTCCAACTTTTTATACCACTACTGTCTTCATTGTTTTTCCATGTTTCTCTGTATTTCATTTGTACATTTAATATTACATGCTAGACATATTGCTACATGGTATTTACTTCTTGCCGCCCCCCCGCCCTTCCCTTTCCTCCTGGGCAGAGCATTCCCGATTCTTTCTTCCTTTTTATTCAGGTTGAGACACAGTAGCTCAGGTGGTCTGTTCTCTCAGGTATCCTAGTCTTTTGCACTTTCATCACCAGATTCCTGACTCTTACAACCTTCTTTTCCAAGGTGGTTTAGCAGTACAGTTTCAGATCAGGCAAATACAGTGACTTGTGCCATTACAAATTTAGGACTAAAATCGCCAGTGGACCTGCCGTGCCCCTACTCCATCCTTGTGTTTATTCGAGGTTCTTCTTTCTTTCTCGTTCTCTTGATGAGCTGTTCCCAGCTTTGATTGTTCTCAAGCCCTGTGTTCAGTCAGTCAGTCAGTCAGTCAGTCACACTTCCCAACCTCCGCGCACAGCCTTTGCTCATCAAGCACAGGTGATCTTCCGATTCCCATCTATTTTGCGTGCTGATTTCACCTGCACTTGTCTCATTCTTCCTCATTTCGCTGCGCTTACGGAATAGAAGCAGCCTCTCTGCTCTGGAAGCCTGCCCCTTTTATGTTCTTATATTCTGCTGCTACTTAAGGGCTAGCTACATCCACGTAGTTCTTTCTCATCTGTCTTTAGTGTGCTGCTTCTCCTTCCTCTTCTTCTTCATCAAAATATTTTTTCGTATAGTTCAGATATCTGAAATTCATTAAATCAGACTTTTCCTTGATTCTTCTTAACCCCATTCCAGTTATTGGGAAGCCTGGAAAAATGAACATCTGTAGATACTGGGCATGTCCTTCATCTTTAAAGCTTTGTCCTCTGGTTTTGTGTCACTTCTTTCTGGAATCCTTCATAATCTAAATGTTTCCCTTAATTTTCTTTGTAGATTTCTCCTCTTCTCGCAGTGTTAGATCTGTATCTTTAGCCCAGTCTTCTTTGAGCTTAGACTGTTATGTTTCTAGCAAAGTTTTGTTGCCATTGTTGCCAAATTTGCCCTCCAAGCAGCTGTCAATGCCATTTCACATGCCACGGTCCATAGTCATACCTCCTCTGTGATTTGACCTTTGCCCATTTCGTTAGGCAAATTGCTTCCAGCTGTTTATTTGCCATAGCCTTTGTGCTGTAACATCCCAGTTTATTATGTCCCAGATGTGTTGTGCTTGTCCTCACTTCTGTACTGTATGACAAGTAGACTCTCTTACTGTGAGATGCAAAGCCTAACTCACGGCTCTGTCTTTAGAACGTTCTGTGAATCTTTAAGAACCACTGGAGTCCATCATTGCCTGATGTGTCCTGCATGGCCTATGTTTATGTGTAAAGTCCACTGCGCACTGCTTGCCATCTGCTAAGTGCTGTATACCTGTTGGCTATTAATGTTCTTAGTTCTTTGTATTTTGATTTCATTTTTGGACCGCATCTTGCAGCACTGGCAGAACTTAGCCTTGCATACACAAATGATGAATGTGTACTATTGCATCAAATTACTGCATTATATTCCAGTTGTGCCCTGCTACATCTATGGGAAATCTGTAAACCTTCATATGTCTTGTAGAATTTGTCATACTTGGAATTATTTCTTTGGCATGGCTTCCTGTAAGTGGGATAACTGTTTCAAAGAGTGCAGGCATTGTTAGAGGACTCTTGCACATGCAGTGTTCATTTGCCCAGGAGGGTTAAATTCTATATCTGATGATACACCATTTTTCTGTCTGTACTAAGCACATCAGATATTTCTCCTAGTTTAGTATAGGTAGCACATCTTTATACTTTTTCAAAAAGTCAATCAGAACATTTTACTAATTTTATATGTTTTATATATGTTTGTAAGAAGTAGCTATGTTGGGACCTTGAAAATAATCTTTATGTGTGAACAGGTTCACAGTATACTTGAACTGTAAATCCTTCATCATTATTGTAATCTCAGATATTGAGTATGGTAATCCAAATATTGTAATCTCTTTTTCTGTCTTCCTCACAATCCAAAAAGCGTTATTTATAATCCCATTGAGACGTAGTGGAATCCTGGCAAATTAATTTTAATCTATCACTTCCAATGCAACCCACGGTGAGAGTAAAGACACCAAGACATATTCAAAGTTAAGGGCAGCCAAGGGGTCCTAAGCCCAATCCCTGTGAGGTTATGTGGACAAAGGCCCTGATCCAAGGCCTCTCCCAGAATTTATTATCTCGTGAAGAAAAGGGTGGCTCGAAGATGAGTGATTGTGAGAATGGCCGGAACTACCTAACTTGAGCTGGCTAGCCAGGTAGGGAGAAAAGCATGCAGGGATAACGACATGCAGAAGGATCAATCTGCATAATTCAATTAAGGTAGCAACTGAATTGTTTTTGGAGGCTGTTGCTTTAGTTTCTGATATGTAAACTTTTGTGCCCTGGGGACTCATAGCCTCTTTTATCTCGAGGCTCATACCCAGCTGACATTCCTGGAGCTGACTGGCTCTGCCATCCTGCTGTGCTCGTCTTTTACAGAGAGCACTATGTGAGGAAACAGAAGGCTGTCTGATGGCTTTAAGAGATTACGAATCAGTACCTCAGCCAGCCTTATTTGCCATGCTTAGAGCCAATTGAAGAGAGAAGGAAATACCATAGTCAGCTCTGTACATACCAGTATATGGAAATAAGTCTTGATATAATCCAAGTCGTAGCAGTTGTTTTGCATTCAAGGGGAGTCACTCAAATTGTCTCCTACACATCATCAAATGCTTAAATATCAGAAAGAGCTTAGGTTTGGACAATTAATAAGATACTCAGTGAATGTTAGGTGTTACTTCAGTTATTTTAATTGTTGACATGTCAGACTCCATTAGATTATGAAGTTTTTTAAGTTTTTTTATATAGAGGGTTTTCACTGGGTCTTTATCTCTTATTTAAAGCTTTTCATTAGGGTATTTTAAATAACACATGTTCAATTTTTAAATTTCAGAATGAAGATTTATTAAACGAAATAAAACAGCTTAAAGATGAAATAAAGAAAAAAGATGAAAAAATTCAACTATTGGAACATCAACTTGTAAGTATTATAGAGTACATTATAAAATGGAACCTTTTCAATCTTTTTTTTTTTTGCTCTTTATAAGATTCTGAGCTAGAATTAAGAGTTTGTTGTACTTGTGACTTCCCAAATTGCATGATTATGTTTATATTATATATACTCTAATAGAACTACATGATTTAACATTCAATCTAAATATCATGTATTCAGTGTGAAAAACTGTTTGTTGGTCCATTTTCAGTGACCCCTGTTTTGGGAGTTTAAAATTCGATGCAAGGTGAATGGCACCATACATGAGTTGAGAACAGGACATTTTCTGTCTCTGAGCAAAGTGGCGCTGGGTATCTGAGACTCCAGGGGGCTTCGAGACAGTGTTCCTTTTCTGTGGATGATGTTGAGTGATTCCTTGGCATCATCCTGAATCTTTATACTTCTATCATTGTTAAAGCTTCAAATGTCGTATGGGACCTGAATGCAATTGTAACTGCAATAATACAAAATGTATAAATGAATGGAAGTTAAAAACTATATTTTTTTGATTTGGTTTCAAAGCAGCTCACCCATGTGAAATATTAACCTCACTCAGAGTATAAAGGGTTTGATGATCTGACCCTTGGAGTCACAAGGGCAGATCACAGCCACCCGCCTCCTGAAGAATGGAACAGACAGACTAGTTACTGTGAAGAAAGGCACAGAAAACATTTCAGAATCCAAAGAGTAACCTAATGCTGCAAATCGAGGTCCTGCCACATACAAACTTTTTGGAAAACGATAAGACTTAATACTTATCTTCAAAGCTAAAGATAAGGACCCAGCCAGTTTTCAGGGAGAAAAAAAGAGATGACATTCAGGAGCTACTTTTTCCCAACATAAATTTAGAGAATTTTGTATTGAAAGCAGTGTTGCTCTGTGAAGTGAATGTCTTGTTAAATGAGTTTTAAGGGCCAGATGTTTTTGTTTGTTGCTTATAATAAAGAATTAGAAGTCATTCAGAAAAGTTATAACAGTAGAATGTTTAGTCATGAAACTATAAAAAAATCATATGCTCAAGTCAAGAGAATTTAAAGATAGAAATTTAGGAAAATACAAATAGGTAGCAACATTTTTCACTATCAGGGTTAAAATTGCCCTCTTCTTTATAATGTATTTATCTTTTTCTTTCTTTATATCTCCAACCAGCTTTTTTTAAAAATAGAGGGAAGGCTACCAGAAGAACCACAGACAGGACTTAGAGGGCTTCTCTGGAATTACTAAGAGGGCTTCTTCAGGATTAATAAGCTGGAGGGTGTTGGCAGTTGCCCTTGTCTCTCTACTGCTTTATCCCCAGTGAGAAGGATTTCCTAGGTCAAATTCTCTTCGAGGTTTAGCCTTCTTTGCTTTTTAATATTGTTTTTAAATATGTGTTTACCACAAACCTGTATTTGTATGAAAACTTCCATGAAAATATTAAAAAATTGAATTCATAGTCTACATTAAATGTATTGATAAAAAATTAGATAACAGTGCTCTGAGAATTTAACTGAAAAGTATAGAGGTTTGAATCTTACTTCAAAATGCCAAGACAACTTGATAATTTTTGCCTCATGACATTAGTTCAGTAGTTAATTTAAATACATTTGCTTGTTGCGTTCTCAGATGTGTGAGATTGATAGTGTAGAATTTTCTTTTCCACAGAAAGTAGAACTCAAGTAAACTTACCATAATTTGTAAAACCATGCAGATGATTCAGATCTTGACTTTGAAACTTTGTATCTGTGTTCCCTTAAGGAAATTATGAAACTTCTCCTAAACCTTTCCTGTAAAGGGAGGATAGTAAAAGGAGTCCTGGTCATGTAGGCTCATAATAGAATGTGAACTGCATAATGCCTGCCCCTGGGTATGTGATAATCACTTTTGTTAAATGAATTGCTCTAAACCACCCAGTATAAATTAATACATGTCTTAGGATGCTTTAAGTTTCAAATAAAAGTCCCTAACTAAGAGTGACACAAAAAATAACAGGCATGGTGGTGTATGCCTATAGTCACAGCACTCTGAGGGGCGAAGGCAAGAAGATCACAAATTTGAACTACCCTGGACAACTCAGGGAGACCCAGTATCAAAATTTAGAAAACTTTAAAATGGCAGAGAATATAACTCAGGGCAAAGTTCCTGGGTTCAATCCCTTTTAGCATACTCAAATAACAAGGAAGTATATAGGTCCTATCCATTTCTGTGGTTGCTTTTGGTCATTTGGTCCATGGACAAAGCCTGGCTTTTCTGGAATCATTCTGGGTGCCTTGTCGTTAGTTACAAGATGTCTGCTGTAGTGGATTGAGTCATTCTGTCATACAGAAATACCAAAGTTAGTATAAAGGACTTGTTTCCCTGAGTTACCTACTTTTAAAATCAAGGTGTCTCAGAAGTAGCCCTAGACTTTTTTGTGTTTTACTGGCTGGATTTGGGTTACCTGTGCCTTCCTAAACACAGAGGGTTGGGATTGACTAGCTTATTTCAGATTTACTAAATCTGGATTTTGAGTATAAGAGACAGGACACACTTCTCTAAATAAGGGACCACACAGAAAGTGAGCATCTAAACACACATACAGATGTGACAGCAGTAAAAGCCAGCATGTGGAGAGGGACTTACTCGGGTAGTCATTTTAGTCATTTTGTATCTGTTGAAATGTCCATGAAAACTAGACTGTCCAAATGATGGGAAACTGAAATACTTGCTATAATATTTTCCCTATATTAGCACATAGGCCACAGAAAGAATATTTCTGGGATTCCTATAGTCAGGAAGGACTAAGTAATGTGCTTGCATTACAATAGGTATTTTATATTTTGTTTGTACAAGTTGAGTTCTATTACAGTGCCTTTTAAGAGACTCTTATGTTGACTTGCTTGTGTAGTGAATTTTGTTTCAGTGACTGTCCCATTTCTTAGGGGTAGGAAGTGCATGTGTTTTATAGTTTTTTTCTTTTAATTAAATTTTATTTTGTATAAGGAAATTGGAAAGATCTGATAGGAATTGCTTTCTGAAAAAGAATTTCAAGTATTTTTAAAATAGAAATATATTTTTAACTCGATGTAGTAACCAAGAACTTTGTAGGTTTTCCATAAGAAAGTGTATATATCTTTAGTGGGATTGTTTATCAAATAATATGCTTATGTTCCTTTACATTAAGGGGAAATTCTCCTTATCTTCTTTTCATTCTTTTTTGAGTCCCAGGTTTATACAGTGGTGCATTGTGTTCATGTAACTGTTTGCTTTGAGTGGAATCATGTCTGGAGAATCTGTTTATGTATTGAAATGGCCCAGAATGATAGGGTCTTTGTCACAGGGGTAAAGACCCTTCAGACTGTCCCGGTCCGATAACGTGCACACGTTGTTTTTTTTTTTTTTTTTTTTTTTTTTTTTTTTTTCTTTTTTTTGCGGCACCGGGGATTGAACTCACAACCTCGCGCCTGCCAGGGCAGGCGCTTAAGGCACTGAGCCAAACTCCCAGCCCTGTGCACACGTTGTTAAAGGGTGACATAGTGCTGTGTGTGGGAACTTCCGGACGTGTAGACTGTTGGTATCTAACAGCCAGGAGAGTCCCGTCCAGAATGCATTTAAGAAACGATGTGGGAATGACTATGATGCCATTATAATTTAGGAAAATAATGTAAATTTTGTTGTATTCTTTATCTGTGTACTGAATACTTATATATTTATATATATAAAATCATATAAAGTGTGTATGTTTTATGAACAGTTTAAGAGATTTCCAGGGGCACTTTGTCTTATTTAAAATTCTATCCTTACTGGCTTACTCTCAGACCCACTCCTGATTTAGATGCCAGACAACTTTATAGACCTTGATGTTTGCTATAGACACTAGCATCATATAAGTAGCCAGAACTGCGTTGCAATGTGTGACCTTTTTGTTGATTTGGTTTTGTATTCCCTAAGAAATCCCTAGTTACCTTTGTTTGTCTGTACACAGTTAAACCGGTGTAAAAATTGATGGTTTTTTTCAGGCAATCCGGTGTAACTGCCACCAAAAGTCAAAAGAGGAAAAATGCTCCTATGCTGATAAATATACCCAAACACCCTGGAGGAGGATTCCTGTAAGTAGCACTTTCTTGTCCTCCGCTCCAGTCATTTGCTATTTTGAAGTTTTGTTCTGCTCTTTGTACTCTAATCACTAATAATTTTGAATCTGTCATGGCTAAATTGTTTTTTCATGGCTGTTAGGTGTTTTTGTGCTTTCTACAGCTTCTCTTGTGCGTCCTTTATAAGCGAATGTGCACTTAAATAGCTTTCCATTCTGCACACTGCAGCTCATTTTGAGTGTCTTCTCTCTCATTGCATGCTTTTATGAGAGTAGTGTTTTCACACAGCCTGAAAGAACAGAAGTCCAACATTCAGTCACCCCACTTCAGCAGCATTTGGCACTTTGAAGGTATACATTGTCACACAGTTCTTTTGTTTGAGATTCTTCCAAATGTTTTATAATTATAATTACTTACAAATGTTGATAATATTAGGAACTACTAATGCATGAAGGCCTAGTTAGAGAAGGTTATGTTTTATGCAGAATTAGGCTATGGTTTCTTCTAAATAGTAGAAAAGTATGTGTTTGTTTTCTTTAAATATCATATCTCAGAACATTTTAGTACTAAAAATACTCTGACCATCATTTAACCTGAATTCCTTGGCACTCAGTTCTGGAGGTACCTGTGCCGGAGAGTTATCATGTGACCGTCAGTCGTCATTACCCCTTGACATGAGGCCAGGTAACGGACATTATTAGTAGAAAGCCTGGTAAGCCAACCTCGACTCTTCTCTCGCCTTGGATTATCAGTGGAATCATAGTAACACAAATACACAGGGAAATACAGTGGCCCCTGTAATTAGAAACCTTGATTACAAAACTTTACTGTTGACCTTTAAAGTTTATAAAATAGTTATTTTCATCTAATAATTATTTTCGTGTGTGACATAGAAAGTATGATGTCAAACATTAACTTATTTGCTGGAAGTTTGATCATTGATCATCTGAGAGATGTTAGACTCTTAAAGTAGAAATGAGCGATTGGGAATATGTATATAGATATATAAGGATTTTTCCACTTATAAGCACTTTGGAGGGAACTAGTGATGCACTGATAGCAACTGTTGTAAGCTCTCTCTGTAGTTAGGTTTGGAAGGTTTAGTTAGCGAATCATGGAGCTTGGTGAAGAAGATGAGGGTAATGTTCGAATCATAGAAAGCAAAAGACATCAAAAAACTGAGTTGCAAAGTAAAAGATCGTGCCCCTTCCTAAGATGGACTTTTGGACTTCCCAGGTGTCTCCGGTCAGCCCACAGAGGGTGTGTGTCTTCCATCAGCTTACTGACTAGACGAGTGATTCCTTTAAGCATGTGAGGCTCCACTTTGCCCTCTTCACAGAAGTTTGTGCTTCATGCAGTTCTCTCTGGCTTGCTCAGCCTCCCTGCCTCCTCACTACACAAAGGTGGCTGGTGCAGGACCACCCCAGTATGTTCTGCATTGATTCCTAAGTTAATTTCACAGTGATTTTGGGTGATTTGCAGTCAGTTTTCCTGTTCTAGCACAGCTCACGTACCCGGGCTTGAGCTTTTCCTGTTAATCACTTACTAGGAGAATCACCTGGTTAAATTCCTTTGTTTTGTAGATAAAGTACCAGAATCTGGGGCTATGAATAGCTGCTTAAAATTTCTATAGTAAGTAAGCACCCACGCTAGTACTGTAGTTCAGGACTCTGCTAGCTCTAGGTTTCTTGTTTTGAAGCATACTGAGGAGCATGGGAGGCTTTGCGGATTAGAGTGGGAGGAATTCCTCTGGTGAAAGAAGCAGTGCGAGTGAAGGCAGAGAGGTGGAAGGCACAGTGAGGCAGCCGGGGCGTGACTGGCTGGACAGGCTGTGTGCGCAGGGTAGTGGTGGGAGTTAGTGCGAAAAGGCCTTTCGTGTAGCACCAAAAACTTAATCTGGGAATTACTGTGAAAGTTAGTTACTGAGTTTTATTTATTCAGTTTTAAATAAATACATACTGAACCTAATAATTTTGAAATGTCATATTCAATACTAAATGTAGCCTCTGGTTTTTCTCTTTCTTGGACTTCATTTGAAATGCATGCTCTGGAGACCATTTATTATAATCACAGTGATTTTCTTTTCAGAAGTTGTATTTTACTCCAAATGTTCTTTTTTAGTAGGAATGCAGCATATTTAAACAAAATTTTGAGAATGGAGATGACATGCAATATGATTCTTCTTTGCCAGCACTTAGTTTGTTAGGCATTAATTTTGGGAGTGAAAATAATGTTATTTAAAAATCTTCAGACTTAGCATAAGTAAAAATTTTTTGATCTGGCTAAGCCTTTGAGAAGGTTGAAGGTTATGATCCGAGTCTCACTTTGACCTTTTGTATAATGTCTTAAAATCCTAAATATCTTTCTTGACATTGCCCCCATTATTTGGTTATAGAATCTGCCCCCAGAGATTTGTGAGGGATGTGTGAGAATCTCCTCTGAGCATTTCTAGACATGAAGGAAGACACTGGCTGTAGCAGAGACTGAGTTACTGCCTGAAGGACTTGCTCACAGCCACGTCGCAGGGGGAAATGAGTAGGGGGAGTTGTCAGGCTCCTCAGTCACAGCCTGCTGGAGGAGGAGATTGGCTGGCACCACCGGCAGCAGGACCCTGGGAGTGGGAGCAGGTTTTCTGTGTAGTTCTATCCAAGGGGATTTTGGTGTCTCTTCATGGCTACTGGTAAGATGTTTGAAGTGGACAGCCAGCAGGAAATAAGGGAAGAAATAAAGCAGTAGAACAGAAGGAAGCAGACCTTCCTTACACATTTAGCAGACAGATGCCATGGACTCTGTGCTGAACACGCCCCTCGTCTGGGAGTGTAAGTGTGAAGGAGACACAGTCGCAGCCTTCAGATGATGCAGAACCTCCACCATGCCTGCGTGTGTCAGTCTCACTCTTCTGCACCTGAAGGTCCTAGGACTAAGAAGCGATTTGTGTGAGTGCTTGCACGACTCACGTGCAGCTCTCTTCGGTTTTCTCACCTGTGGGTAGCATCTTGCCCTGCTTGAGTAGCCGCAGGGGATGAAGTGACCGGAAGGAGCAGGCAGAACAGTGTCAGAGCCCTGGGGAGCGAGGGCGGAGGCTGAACGTGGTGAGAGATCGCGATCAGGCCACAAGTCTCTGAGAGAGACAGCGGCGCCCGGCTTTGCCCTGTGTGGCGGAGGCCTTGCAGTCCACTGGGAGAACCCAGAAACATACTTGTAGGATTTAATTACTGCGGGGGAAGGCGTCTGTGGCTGAAATGATAGTTCAAGTAAGTGTAAAAGAGAAATCTTCCACGAAAAGCTTCAATCTAGTAGTAGTAGCAGCAGCAAAAAACAAAACAAAACAAAAATCTTTTGGCACAAGTAGATTATGTATCATTTTCTCAATAGAAAGAAGTGTAGAATTCAGTGCCTCCTAAAAAGATGGGGAAAAGAGAGTGCTAAGGATGCTTTATTAATGCATAGAACCACAATATAATGTGCTTAGAAAGGAGACACTCTAGAGCTGCTTCTCTTTCTGTCCTTTATATTGAGAGGTACAGTTTTTTATATATATATAGATAGATAGAGTTAGATAGATATAGATATATCAAGTAGAAAATAACAATTTAAGAAAAATTTTAATTACTCAAGTTATACTAACCACTGATAGCCATCATTAACGTTCCTTAAATGGTCTTCCAGACTTCTTGGTATTACATGTATATGTGCACATCTGTTGAATCTGTTTAGATTGAAATATGTTATACATATGTTGTACAGTAACAACCACCAACAATGGTGGTTGTGGAAGTGGTTGCTATTACTATTTTATTTGATTTTGATTTTTTTTTTGCTAAGCCAGAACTGAAGGGACACTTTAATCAATTAAAAATTGCTTCTTGAAGTACTTTGCCACGATATTTTCTGATCTATGTAATTTTGCACTGCCACCAGGTGTTACATATGATGAGAAAATGATTTGATGGCCTCTGCGATATTAGACTGTATAGTCAAGTGCTGGATGTCATTAGGTTGTAGACCCTGTCTTCTGGTGTTTCCTCCTACAGAAGGGATAGATGTGCTGCCCAGACAGGACAGGTGACTCCTTGGCCAGAAGGGTTCCAGCTGGAGCCCCATGCCATCATTTCACATGATGAGGAGGTGCTCAGCTGGTTCTGTTACATCTATTGTTACAGTGCTTTATTACAATTCTGATTTTCTTCCTGTTGCCCTGAGAGCCATTTTATTATATATAGCCATTTTCTGCATATATTCAGCCTCAGTTGTGGTGAACTTATGTATGTATTTTGATCTTTGGGATCCAGGAATGTCTTTCTACATATGGTAACATTTGGCTTCTGTACTACAAGTACTTTTCAGAGCTATGTTGGTAATGATCAAAACTGTTTTATGTGTTATTTGTGAAACTGAAGACAGCAGGGGAAGGAGGAGTGAATCACCTGCTATACTGCTCATTGCGGGTTTGACTGCAGTAGGAAGCTGCCGGGTGTGCTGTAGGCACGTTACAGAGCATTTCAAGTGGAAGTAGTCTAGAGCTGCATCTCTAGCAGTGAGGCCCGTGTGGAGCACGTCGTCTTACCTGCTGGAATGAGGTGACGTGAGGCCGTCCTCTGCTGGGGAGGGGAATCCTGCAGCGGCGTAAACTGTTCTGAGCCCCAAATTATACAGAGAAGGCAGCCACAGGGAGGGGCAGGCCCAGGATGGAAGAGGGGGGCTGACCGCACCGCCGACACTGAGCTGTGCTGTGCAGTGGCCACTGGTCACCTGTGGCTGCCGGGTAGGTAGGGAGTCAAGGTAGACAGATTTGGAGGGGGCTTACAGGATTCCTTTCTTTCCCAAGGTCTATTTTCATTTATATTCATTACTGTGTGCATTTAAAATGTTCCATTAAACATTTTAAGTGAAAAATACATATACATGTATACAAGTAATACTTATGCTCTGGCCACACGATTACTTTTAATTTGCATAATGTTTAGTCAAGCTTAGACGCTGGCTGTTGACTGGGTCCTATGTCCGTTAACTTTGTAGATGTTGGCAGGAATGATCTGTGCTCCTCAGACATCGCATTCTCAGGTGCAGTATTTAGGACAATGCAACAGGCATTGCCTTTGATAGCAGTTTTTAAAAAACAATGTTTTGTATTTCTCTGTTATATCAAACTGGTAACTGGAAAATGGATTGTTGTAAGGCTAGGAACAAATTAAATATGGATATTACAGCAATTGAATGATTAAGATGTTAAAAAATTTCAGATTATTTAAATCTGTACCATCCAATACCAAATGCTGGAACTGTGAAACATTAGGGTATGCGTTAAAAGGAACAGTTTGTACTGCTACTAGAAAAAACAAAAGATGGCACCAGTTTTCTGCTGTTGCAATCCATTTCATTAGAGCTTGATTTACTGACCCACTTGTCGAAGGTATGGGCAAGACGGACTGAAATTTTACTCTTGGTATTGGGTGTAGACAGCAGTCAGTGGCAAACAGGTGATCCTGTTGGCTTTCTAGGAAATAGTATGATCAAATCTACCTTTTGGAGGAAGTTGCTCTGCTTCCACAAGAGATAATAAAAATATTTAAAAAACCCATTATTTTAATGTTTGCTAACAGTGGTAGTTTATTAGGTCTCTCCTTGTGGGAACATTTTAGGTTTTTTAGTTATAAGACATTTCTGTATTATATATCAAAAGTAGTCACTGCTGAGGGTGCTTGGTTGATACAAATATCAAGTTTTTCCTAGAGAATGACTCTTTAGTGTTTCTAGTAGTTGTGCTTTTGATTTATTGTATGTGTGTCGCCTAGAGAATGCCTTTTTAGTGTTGTATGCTCAGAGGGTTTTTCCAAACTCTGGACTTCCTGGGCCAGGTGGTGCTAATTACAGTGCAATCTCAGGTTACCTGTTACCCCTTGGGGAGGTGCGCAGGCCTGGCCGTTGCATGTCTGTCTTGAGGCCTGACCCTCGGAGGCACCTCCAGCCACAGTGCTGATGTCTTCATTTTTGTTTTGACTTCCTTGAGAGCCTGGTCCCTCTCTGCCTGTATTAATTTCTAACCTGGCTGCCTATAATACTGTATGTAGAAAACGTGTCTCCCTTTAAGTCTTCCTCCATTTTCAGGTGTCTTAGTATTTCCTATATATATTTTATGGACAGCATAAGACAGTAGCATGTCCACTTGGCCTTTTCTGGTAGGAAAAGGGGCTGGGCCACAGGTTTCCTGTGGCACTAGGAGGTATTTATGTGTATATGCTGCCAAAGTGAGCAGGTAGAGAGCTTATTATGTACAAGTTTCTTGCATTTCTGGGCTTTCTCTCTTCCCTGGGCCTTTAGCTAGTGGCATGGGCCTTTTGTTTGTGTTCATTGACATTTCCAGGCGCTGGCTTCTTCATCGTGCAGCTTAGGATATATTACAGAAAAAGAAAACTCAGGGCTTCCTACCATGTTTTTATTTAGTTCCCAGGATCCCTAGCTGAGTGGCCTTTCGTTCTCCACCTTTCAGAGGTTTGCGTTTGTGTTATGTTACAGTGTCAGGGCTTTTAGCTGTGCTTAACAGCAGGAAAAGGAAGAAATGTGTCAGCTCCATCTTGCTGTGTACCTGCAGTTGCCTCTTCATGAAACGTTGATCAGGATATGTTATTTCTACTTTGTGTGAATCACTTGACAAGCTGTGACACCAAGAAAAATAGATTTACAATCTTGAGTGTGTATATATTTAGTACAAGATTTGTATATGTGTGTGCATATATATATATATATATGAGATATGTATAGTTAGATAGATCAACATAATGAGAAGAGGAAAAATTTCTCAAGGCAGGAGGAATTCTAGGACCTTTGAATATTTAGAGGACATAATTTATGTAGCTAAGATCAGGAGAAGCTTTTAGGAAATGCACTTGAAATGAGCTGGGGAGGCTGATTAGGGTTCTGACAGATGGCTGGAGAAGCGGGGGAAGGCATCGTAAGGGGCAGAAATAAAATGAGTAGCTTCCTTTGCTTTTGGGGCCTAAACTCCGACGGCACACGGTGTCTTGTCAGCTGATATTTGGGTATCTCTTGGCACAGTGGGCAGAGGTGTTTACATCCTTAGGTCACAGAGTTGTCTCCTCCTCATGCTCAGGCCTGTCCCAGAGGCTGGGTTGTTGGTCTTAGTGAAATAAAGGTGGCATCTTTGTTTTTTTCAAATGTCAGGTGATTGTAACGTGATAAGGACTGACAGGTACTACAGCTCTGTCCCTAGATAAATGAGATAGTTTAATTCATTTTAAATCAATAAGTAGTTATTTAGCGTTTACTCTTTACTGAGGAGTGTTAGGCTAGAGAAGGCAAGACAGTTAATATCTCTTTAAGTTCCCATGAGGTTGTACGGACTGTGACAGATGCTTCAATTATTTTACAGATTAACACTGTAGCAGGTGAGACAATTTAATGCAAATTTGATTGTTTAAATGCTGTATAAATAGAGAAATAAATTAAAGATAGCAATGACTCTGGATTGGGCATAGGAACATGTATGCTAGAAACTGTGCAGACTAAGAGTGGGAGGGCCTTCGAGATAAACCATCCCAACCCTTGCATCTGACAAATGAAGAAAGTGAAGCTCAGACTGGTGACTTCTCGAGGTTACCGGGCTTGCTGAAGCTCCAAAACACAGGTGCCTGCCTCCAGCAGTGGCTCGCTTCCTGCCGTAGTCCTGCGTTACTGCTGTTTGGCAGGTCTTAGTCACCCGCTGGGAGTTTGCTTTACCCAAGGTAGTGGATCGACCCTGCTCTGGTTAGACTCCTAAAGATTTGTTGTCGACTTGAGCCGGAACTCCCCGAATACAGTTGCCACATGTAGTATCTATGGAGAGCACACAGGGTTGCACCACATGGAGGGCTTTCTAGGCTATTTTTGCAAATATCTGTGATTAATCTAGTGAAGAAAGCACAGTGCTTTTTAAAGGCAAGATCTGAAAAATTAAAACAGATCTGTATTAACTGGACTATTATAAAGCTTTCCCCCTACCAACATAGAAAATAGATCTTGTTTTGTTTTTATTTTATTTGCACAGAGTGTAGGCTTGCTCTAAAATTTGAAGAAATATACGATTATACCTGATTGATCCAAGGCATGCTGACAGAGGCGGGAAGTTTCTGTATTTGAAACAGTATTGGTGAAATCTTACTTTAGACCAGTAAAGCTGCATTAGTAATTTTTTAAGACAACATTATTTCTATGTCAGATTAATCGATACAAAAACTGCATCCTTTGTTTTGCACATTTGCCTAGGTGTAGTAGAGATCTGTGACTCTCTTTCTCTGATGTTC
This sequence comes from Dasyprocta punctata, assembly GCA_004363535.1. Lineage (NCBI taxonomy): Eukaryota > Metazoa > Chordata > Mammalia > Rodentia > Dasyproctidae > Dasyprocta > Dasyprocta punctata. The sequence continues at coordinate 53,084 of RJWM01006567.1, forward strand.
CCTCAGCATGTTAGACAGTTCGGTTTGTGAATGTCTTTTTTTTTTTTTTTTTTTTTTTTTTTGTGGCACCGGGAATTGAACTCACAACCTCGCACCTGTCAGACAGGCACTTAAGTCACTGAGCCAAACTCCCGGCTTGTGAATGTCTTTTGATCAGCAAGGAGGCTGTGAGTAACAGCCAGGAGACCTAACCTGGTTCTGTTTGTGAGACGCTGAAAAAGTACTTTCCTAAAGACCCAGCTTTATTTGGAAAGTGAGAAATCAATGTAAATGGCATTACAAATGTATTCTAATTCTGATAATCTGTTCTTAAAGTAACAAAGCTAAGAAACTGGGAGTTACTCAGGTTCAAAAGCATGCGTGTGTGAACTGGCCTGCAAATCATGTTCTTTATAAAGGACTATCACAACTTCTGAGTCTTCTACTGCTGTGTTGGTGCTAACTTAGCTAATGTTCTTTCTTTTTTACCTTCTAATCCTCTGAAAACCTACAATTTAAAAAGAAGTAATTTTATGTGGTATTTTTGTGACTGCTTGGTTCATAAATTAATGCATTTTGTGTATGCTTTATAGTCGATCTCTCCTAAAATTCTTCCTTGTCTGCAGAAGACTAGCATCTGCTATTCTAAAGAAATATATAATGAATGTGAAATGTACCAGAAAGACTGTTATTTCTTGTGTGTTAACTACAAACTAGAGGAAAATCATGTACTCTTGAAAATATTTACTACATAACTTTCTGCATTATGGTATATTTATAGTAATTTGAGCTGCCTGTATTTTAAAGTTAAAGCTATTCTCATTAACACTGTTGGTCTGTGTTATTTTAAATACAAGACAAAGTATGACTTTGGTTTCTTTATTTTTCAATCCCCTTTCTTGTTACACCTCCCTGCCCTGTCTCTCTCTCTGCACAGGGTGGGTACTCTGCTCCCTCCTTCTCTCCTTGGCAGGGCTCCTTCCAGGGGATCCCACGGACTGTGCCGCCGCACCGCAGACAGAGTGAGTCTGTGCCTCTCACTCCTCTCCCGCCCTGGCCTCCTGCTCCTGGCATCCCCTTCTGCATGTCGTGTCCTCCCCAGCACCTCCTGTCCCCGTCCCGAGTCACCTGCAGGCAGATGCTAAGTCAGCTGGCGCAGCGGTCTCCTCTCCTAACTGTCCTTTGACTGCATGTGAATAAATGACCTCTGCTTAGGGCCTCAGGAAAGCTGTCGAGGTTAGTTCCATGCTGATGCTATTTAACCCTGTTGCCAGTGACCTAGGCCTACCTGCGTGCATCTGTCTTCAAATGAATTTCCGTTTTCTAAGACCTGGAGATAGGAGAATTTAAAAGTGTTTTTCATCTAGTTACTGGGAAAGCGCGCACCTCTCCAGGCGAACTGGTGGGCAGGTGCACGCTGTTCAGGGAGCTTGCGAGGCCATGCGCATTTCTCAGTTCCTAATCAGAGGCTGTAACTGCGTTTCACTGTCACTTAAAATATCTTGCAGTTGTTCTTTCCAAGGTGGTTTTTCTTTAAACAACTAATACATCTTTGTAATTTATCAGCTGCTTTACGCCACAGAAGAAATGGCTTTGAATATGCATGGTTTACTAACATTTCTAATGATTTAGTCATCGTTTGACTTTATGATTTTTATTTACGTTAAATCTACTTTCCAGAACAGTGTTTATTATTTTACATTATGTTCTTAAGTATGCCTGGTAAGTTCGTTATATTTTATCTTTTTTGAAAAGTCACCCAAAAAAGCTAATATTAATGAGAAATATACAAAAATAGTCAATCAGAGTTACTTTCATGCCTTCTCTGTGCATTTAACCTGATTTGTGATTCATGTCAATTTTTTCATTAATTACCTTAATGTATGTGAAATGTCAAACATTCAAAAGAAAATTTTAAGCAATCAGGCGTGTAGTTTACTTAAATACAGTTTCTGTTTCTTGAATTAGTGAAAATTACAAGGTGTCAACATGAATTCCAGGCAAGCTGTGAAGTTTATTTTTTGACTTCTTTCCCTTCTGTGCTTTTTGTTTTAATGAAAAATACAATTTTATAATAACTTAGTAGCAAGTTCATTTATTTAGGGGAAGCAATGAAAAGGGGACTACTCTCCCACTACCTTAATCAACTCCGTTTTCGCTTTGCTTTGAAGAGTCCTAGCACAAGGGAGTCCCTAAATTGCTAGTGATTGAATTAAAATTTCAAAGGGCAGTTATAACGAATGATGACGTGTTCTTAGGCTGCGGCTGCTCACCAACCTGGTTTGAGAGGTTTACCTCAGAGTAACTTACCTACTTTTGTACTTCCCAGAGCCCTTTTTACCTCTCTTCTTTGGACCCACCCAGGTTTTTCCCCCCTCCTCCTTCCTTCCCCTCAGCTAGAATAGAATATGGAACTGAAGTTCAGAGTTAATTTTCTATTGCAAATAGAGCTTTAGGTTTACTTTTTAAAACACATTTCTCAGAAACATTCCAGGAGTTTCTTCACTTGAATAGCTTTAGAATTTCCTTGTCCCTTTTTGAGCCACTGGTCTCTACTTTTCAAGGGCTGTTGCTGATTTCCCTCGTAGGTTCAGAGCTATCTTTTTCATTTCCGACTATGAGCAGCAGTCTCCTACACCACAGTCATCAAGGTCATTGTGGCTTGTGAATCAGACCTCATTCTCTGCATCTGCAAGTTAGAACAAGGCTGTAGTTCTGCAGATTTGGGGCTACCTGAGGAAATATGTATACACTGAAATCTTGCTGAGAAAGTTCCTGAAGGTCTGTATGGTGGAGAGAATTGGCCTGAGATTTGGACATCGATGCTTGATCCTGTTTGTGGAAAATAACAGCCAGAAGAGTTGTTGACACATTTGTGACAACTCTTTTTGAACTTGAGAGGTTCCTTTGGAGGAGAAATATATTTTAAACTACTACAGTATTTTGGGTTTACCCTGAAGTGGTTTACTAGCTATATGTACAAGTGACACAATACAGACAAGGGAGTGGAATTACAAGAATAAATCTGGTGTTTTTTCCAGAGTGTTTTGGAGTAGATCTCACCATTTCCTACACTACACTTATATTTAGTGAGATAGTATTTGGCTACACGTTTAGTCAGTGTGTAGTTCCAAGTGCCCATTTTTGGAGAATTGTGTAAATGTGGGATGTAGTTAAGGCGTTTCTCTTTCATTGTAACAACTGTCAGACATTTCTTTCTGATGCCCTCTTGAGCCGGGTTTGAGTGCACTGTATTATCTCCTAAATGCAGAGGTCAGGTAGACTAGGCTGAGAGTCTTCAGCAAGAACCCGGGTGTTGTTTGGTGGAGTGAGGGGAGATGGAAAGGAGGAAAGGGATGCAGAGGTAACTGTGATTACGATGCATTGTGTGTGCAATTCCCCACCATGAATGGAATAGGTACACGTTACAAACATACTAAAAGGAACAGTCTACATTCTCTATAAAAGCCTATTCTAAGTGTGCAGATAGTGAAATAAGTAATAGTTATTTATAAGAAATATTTATCCCTGGTCACTTTAGAGAAGTGCTAGTGGCCAGGATTGTTCTTACTGAATTTAAGAATAACTGAAGGAAAATGGAGATAAGTGGAAGCTCCTGGTTTTTAATCCCCCTTAACCCTCTGGAAATTTCTTTTCAGCTTATCAGTATCTATTTCATGATATTTATCTGCTGATTTAAAATTAAATTTTTTCTTGATTAGCAGGAAACAATTTACATTTGGACATATTGAACTCGTTCCTGCTGTCGCCAAAGATCATAACCTTTTCTCCAAATTTGTTTATCTCACATTGCTATTATCTGTGTTCTCTGGTAAAATTGGGAACGATAACCTAACTCATAGGAAAATGTAATAAAATAATCTTTTGTGTTGAACGAGTAGTATACTGTAATGGTAATTCAAGATAGCATTTCTTGCCAGAGCAAAAGCTTATAGGAATAGTAGCTATTTCACAAAGCCTATTTTGAAATAATATCTGCTTGTTTTAAAAGGTTTTAAAATGTGTTTTTTGGGCTGGGCATGGTGGTACATACCTGTAATCCCAGCACTCAGGAGGCTGACACAGGAGGATTGAGTTTGAGACCATCCTGGGCTATGTAGTGAGTTTAAGGCCAGCCTGTATTATAGAGTGAGACCCTGTCTCAGATTTAAAAAAAAAAAAAAAGTTCTTTGGTACTTTACTTGAAAAGATTTAGAAATCTCTATCTTTACCTTCTATGACTCAGGTGGAAAAGCAAAAAATAGTTTTAAAACTACAGAAATCACATTTATGCATTTACATGTATCTTTATAATTTGGCAATCTATTGTAGAGTTGCCTGGTTTCTAAGTTTATATTGTAATAGGAACTATGTTCACCAGAATTACAATAAGAATCACAGATTTATATTGTCTCTCATCTTGTCTTCCTCTTGTAACCTCATGGTATTTTCACAAACCATTTTGACAAGTAAGTTAAAATTCATTTTACAGCACAGCTCATTATTTATTGAATGAAAGGCTGAGAAGCTTAGATGACATAATATGCATAGATTTTGTATATGTGATCGTAGTGAAACTTTTTTACTCCAGAAATAGCCTTATTATTTTTAAGTGGTGCCTGCTAAGGATTAAACCTTTGCCAGGACAAATTTTTTGTTGTTAACAAATAGAATGGCTCAAAAAGCCAAAGCAAGAAATGCCATCTGACCCAGCTGTTCCCTTTCTAGGTATCTTCCCAGGAGAGTTAACGACATTACAGTGACATATGCACACCCACGTTCGTAGCACAACAGCTAAATCTTGAAAGCAGCCTACATGTCTCTCCAAACAGATGAGCGGATAAAGAAACTGTGGTGTTTACACACAGTGGAGTGCCATAAAGAAGGAAAAGCTTGCTAGACAGATTTATAGGTAGACAGATGCACCTTGAGACCATAATGTTAAATGAAATAAATCAGACACGTGGGCTTAAATATTGTATGGTTTTGTGTACATGAGAAGCCCACAGTATAAGGAGTAAAATAAAGGGTACTGGGAAATAGCACAATAGGTTGTGAGTATACGGGAAGGAGGCCATGAGCTGGAAGGGAGGGGAAGGAGATAAAGAAAGGACTGAGGTGCATTATGCAAGTCTGTGTACCAGTTCTCCACCAGAATCCCACCAGATGGGATTGTTATGTACTAATGAAAAAAAGTCTTTAGAAAAGTAAGTAGCACTGTGCTGTCAAAAAAAAAAAAAAGAAGAAAGAAAGAAAAGAAAAGGAGAGAAAGAGTGGCTGAAGCACCTGGCAAGCCCAGTGCGGGCACCAGCGGCCATGGCGTGTTCAGCAGGGCTGCCCGTCCTGGATGCTTCTGGTGCTGGCCTGTGTTCCCCGCCGTGCCCGCCGGCTTTGCTGCTGCTTTCAGGCTTTTTAGGTGGGGAGCTGTTCACTCTGGACTCACACCCTCGGGTTAGTCTGAGACTATTTAAATACTGCACTTTTCAGGTTACTCACATAGAAAATCTTATGTGTAGTTTTTAAACTTTAGCCATATATTTAAGAAAGGGGAAAGAATTAATACTAATTCAGTACTGTACTTAGAATGGTTTTTTATATCTTAAGTGCTTTTCTAGGCAGTGCATTTAAATTAGCATTTGATCCTCACAAAAACTCTTTCAAGAGTCAGTTATTATTATGCAGATTTTATAAGGAAAATGTAAATAAATAAATCCCAGGGTAAGTGACCAAATCAGTGACCATTGAATCGAGAGCCTGAATGTTACGTTTACTGTAGATGCAATACTGTGACCCTTTCTTTAAACTTACATTTTCTCTATTTATAGTATAGTTGAGTGGCTCATTGTGAAGGAATTAAAAGAACAGATTTTATTTTCTTCTAATCTTTTTTATTTTATGTATTTTCAGTTTCTTCGCTTTGCTTTTTTCCACTTAGTACGTTGCACAAAGGTAAATGTTTCCTACAGTCACCACCTTACTGCTGGATGGTAATGTGTGGCTGGAGGTGCTTGACACTGATGGGATTTCTAGTTACAGAGATACAATTTTCCCTCGTGTCAAATCAGTGCAGGCAGCTTTTCTTGGGTGGATTCTTAGGAGGGTGTTATTTAAAGGGAGGTACCCTTTCTGGGGCCACATGCTTATATCATCAAAATTGACATGGCTTGATCTGATTGACTCCAGCATGTGACTGTAATTGATTTTATATGTAAGGGATAACTTCAGTCTTACTGTTTTAATGAGAAATTAGCTCTGGGAGTGACTTTTCATAAAAATAAAATATTTTTTAATGAACTGGAAACTAGAATAGCTTGATAAAAACTGAACTAAATCATTTTACAGTATGGTGCTTTTTCATTTAGTGTGGTTAACATAGAATGTTATATACTATGCGTATTTTTGCAGCTAATTTCAAATGGTACTTAGTACAATTACTGGTTAGTTGACTAGAAATGTGCACCTAATGCATGGTCCAGTAGGCCTTCCCAAAAACCTCGGTGTGGGTTCATTTCTCTCCATGTCTGCAGTTATGGAAGACACAGAGTTAGTGTTTTCTATACAAAGCTTTCCACAATAGTCAGGTTGTGGGACTGTGTCTTTAGCTAGTGTTTGTTGCTGTGATAGTCCTTGCGATAATATCTTGTTCTGGATAAATAGACTATGCACATGGGTCACACTGAGGGACTGGTGCTGCTGTTCGGATGACAGTTTTTTTTTCCCCCGAACTACTCTGTATCTTTAAGATACGGACCCGGACACTTAGTCATGTGAAACTGATTTGCCTGAGATGTAAATACTTGTCACTCTTAATTGCTCTGATAATTTGTAAAAGCAGCTACCGGATAATCAGCTAAGAAAAGCCACTGAACTCCTTATTTCTGAATTTAGAAGTAGTTTATATTTTCCAATCAGTTATCCTCTGTAAGTTTTCAGAAATCTACAGGAATTAGAGGGTTCCTAGTTTCAAAAGATTACTGAAAACTGTTTGGCTTTATGTGAACTTCTGAAAAGAGTCTTTGAATCTGCTTATACTAGGAGCCTAAGTAAATCTTTCCTCTTCATAGTAAGTTAGAACCTCATATGTAATGTTACATTGTATTTAGTATGTTTAGTGGTCTTTAATGCAGTAGCAGTAAAGTAAACTGACAAATGCTGAAATTTTCTACTTCTGTAATATGCAGGAAGCTTCAAAATTATTTCTAAAATAATTTCACTCTGTAAAGGATTACAAGGTGCCAAACCTTTTTAAGTCTCTGGAGTATGAGTATTATGTCAAAATTCTTTTCAAATGTCGTATGATTCATGTAATTCCTTCCAAGTGTGGGAAGTCTTACATGTACTTTTCTATGGGCATAAATATTTATACTAATTTAAAACCACTTCATGCAGAAAACATACACCTATTAAAATGCGTTTCCTCACATCCGTATCACGGAAGCTAATGAACAACACCTAGGAAGCACAGTGACAGCGCCCGGGCTGCTGCCCGGCGGCCGCGCCCTGGTGTCATGTGTGGTCTCTGATGCTGCTGTCCTGTCTTTTTCTTGTCTCTGCTCTCCCATTGTGCCATTGGCAAGGAGTTGAGAAGTTAGTCCATTACTTCTCTGACAAAGCGTGGTACGGTACAGTTTTGGACTTTTCTCCTACCACATTCCTCACCCTTTATTTGGTTTTCCTTTTACTGCTTTGCATGATGCATGTCAGCGCCTGCATGAGATGGTGGGCATGTTGCAGATGACTCCATCCCCATCGTCCTTGTGACTGGTAAAGTGTGTTAATAACAGTGCATTTGTGTACCCAGCAGATAATTTTAGCCAATTCCTATGTGTTTTCTGCAGTAGCAGTTTTACACTTTGGAACAGTCTTTGCTTTCTGCTTTGCACACTGTGGTGTATTTTTACCAATCAGGACTTGACATTTTTATCTGCCATCTTTTTGGTAGTGGCCCAGGAACAACCATGATTACAAATCCTAGCGTGAGTGCTTTTCCTTAAACTAATGTTAGGGATCTTTGAGGGGATATGAGACAGGAAAGGTGAAGACTTTTTCTCAGTTGTGAGAATTTGTCTCTCCTTGATCCTCTGGTAGGTCAAGTGGAACCACCTCTTTCTAGAAATACTGCTGTATAGTGTGGCTTGAGTTTGTTGTCTGAGAGTTGTTTTGTAGAGGTGAGCTCACCTAGGAAGGAATAAGGCATTGTGCAGGAAAGCTGGGACCTGAAGGATGGTACTGAGTCTGTCTGTAGAGTTTTTAAATACAATAAAATAGTAGTCTGTGTTGCATACTCTGAAAGCCTGTGAACTTAATAGAACTACCCAAATAGCACAGAGTAATAAAGTTTTAGTGCTGCATTTGAAATTCTGGCTTTGCCATTTGCTAATGCATATGAAATTTGAGCATGTTACTTCTTTAAACCTCAGGTTATTCATTCCAAAAAGAAGACAGTACCTTCCACCTGTCATCTCAGGAGGGTTTGGCCACAGATACAAGCTTTGAGATAAGGGGGCCCTTCCCTCTCAGGGCTGGACCTGTAATGTTTCTCAGTGGTAACGTGTTGGACAGTGTATTAAACACTTCCTATGCGTATTGTTACTATTGACAACAGTTCTATCAGGACAGGCAGACTCTGGTTTCATCCTTGTATTACACATTATGAAATTCCATTTCAGAGCGGTGAGACGATTTGCCCAGTGCCTTACCAATACTATGAAATAGAGTTGGGTTTCAAACTCCCATCAGTCAGTCTGATAAAGGCTAAGTCAGGCAACAGTGTGTTGGACTGGCTCCTCCAAAGTCATGTAGAAGTTCCTTCTAAACTTTAAAGTGCCTCAAGTGTCATAGTTCCAGGTTTTAGCTTGAAGAAACGAGTAAAGATAGAGTTAAGCCTGCTGTCTACTTTAAACATTTCTGGACCTTACTAAACTGTGTATCTGAAGCTAGAAACCTATGATATAGCAGCTAGTTTGTTATGCAGCTTAAGATCTCCTCCCCCACTGAGATCCATTTGCAAAAGAGCCATGGATGAAATTCATCATTCTTATACCTTTCAGTAATAAAAATGACATTTATTGAATGTTTACTGTGTGGTGTATGTATTCTACATATTGTGTATGTATAATCATATTTAATGGTTAGGTTTAGAATCAGAAAATAGCTGAATGCTTCTTGAGATAGTTCTCCCAGCCTATTTAATTCAGAGATGCTGAGTCTTCAGGAAAAATACACTTGATGACTAAGCTGTAGGTTATTATGAGATTTGTGCTTAAGTTAACATGTCATCAGTCCCTCCTGCTAGCTTTGCAAACATTAATTAAGTTCAAACTTATTGGAAAAAAGTTTTCCCTCTGATCAGATTTCTTGTCCCATCAGTTTTGTAAAAACTTTTTTATTTCATTATTAACGCTGTGTCGTTGATTGTTAGGAAAGGATTATTCTGATAATTTATGGCCAGAAGAAGCTTTTAAATACACAGCTAATATTCATTCACTCTCTTATATTCTAGCAAGTACTCCCAGTCTGTCCCAATTCTTGGAGTTCGGAAGCATGGTCAGCACGTGCCAGGGGCTCATGGGCTCTGGTTCTCTTGGGACGAGGTCCAGAGTTCGCGGGTGAGGCTGTCATTAATGGGGGTGGCTGAACAGTATGCCTATCGCCGACACCCCTCACCTAATCCGAGGACTCGCAGGATAGAATGTTGAGGTTTACACATCTAGAAAATACAAGATTCGCAGTTGCCAAATCCCTTTAGAGGTGCTTAGCTTTTTAACTCTGGGCCTGGACTCTGTTTGCAAGCCTCAGCCACTAAACCTGCACAGGTCACAAGGGTGAGCAGGTAGCGCTGCACTTGGTGGTTCTAGGGAGTTTGCTGAGGAGACCCCAGAGCGGAGTCCTTGCATCCTCTGGGTCTCCGAGCTGCTGGGGCTGTGAGGCGAGGGGATGGTCGCGTTTGCCCGAGACCTCCCTGGGCTCGGAGTGCTGCCTCATCCTGCCCGTCACACCCTCAGCGCGCTTCCAGGCCTCACCAGGTTTTCGCCAGTTTCCGGATTTTAAACCTGTAAAAGTATTGAGGTCGGCAGTGGCCCCACCCCTAGTTGTTTCATGTGCAATCTCCTGTCCCCTTCCAGTTGCATTTCCAAATGACTTTACCAGTGATCCTTCAGTGACACACAGTGGGGCTTAAAAGATTGCTGCTCCATGTTCACCAGTGTCTACCGTCACCTGCCTCGTCTGGCACCCTCCCTCAGGAGTGGTCTCTGTCTGCACTTTCCCACCAGTGGTGTTCTCTCCGCATTCAGTCTCACAGTCCGAAACGGTGGGGATGCACCACGTGCTTCTTCTGCCTCTGCCTGGTGTGTACTGGCCAGCTCCCCAGAGTGTTCTCCTTGTCTTGTCTGCTTGTCAAGCTCCTACCCACCCTTTAAAGCCGCAGTGCAGATTGAGTGCAGATATGGGATAGCTTTTGTGACCTTTCCACTCAGCCTATGTCTTCTCTGTTGCAGATGTTGTTACGCTTGAGAGCTGGTCTTATCATTTGTTTACCTGACCCTGTCCCTCAGCAGGCTCATGGAGCCCAGGAACAGTGTCGTGTTCAGCTCTAGGTTTTTCCACACCGGGTACAGTTCACAGCGCGTAACAGATACTTTAAAAGTGAATAGTCTTTGATATTACTCCCCTGTCTTTATTATCCAATAGGTTATGGGATCTTGGTGTTTAAATTCATTCTAAAGATGTGTAAGGGCATCTTTTATGGCCACAGAAGTAGTCGTAGATGTGAGAAGATGAATTGTTAACATCTTGCCCTTATGAGCGTGTAGAGTAGCATTTATATAGGCAACAGGCAGCAGAACACCTATGTTTTGCTTGCTGGAGTTAGGGGTAGCTTGTTGTGCACCTTGCCGGGAGGAAATCGTTAACAGTTCAGTCCTTAGTGTGTAACCTCTTCCATGTAGCCTTCTACATATCAGGAGCAGGCCATCTGCTTGGACCTCAGGTTGTCGTCACTCTTTTTTCTTTTTGGAGTTTTGAGACAGAGCTCACTGTGCAGCCAGGCTGGCCTGGAGCTCACCGCCCAGCCCGTCCTCCGCCTCAGTCCCCGCCTTGCCGCTGTGCCCAGCTGCACCTTTGCTTTTTGAAAGAGATTCTTTTGTTCACAGTAGTGGAATTGATTTCTTAAACTAGTTTTCAGTAATAAAACATGACATTTATTTTGGGTTAGGGTAATTCTATCATTCCACTAAAATTAATTTTTAGTGAAAATATAAACCGCATCATTTAGCATGTAGAAATCACTGAGTAGATACTAATGTAGACTTTCTCATTTGTGTAACTGTTCGCTCTAACTTCTCTTAAGTAAAAAAACTCAGCATGTTGTTACTCTTCAAAACCCAGTCTTTTCCTGATTCTTCAGTACTCGAAGTGGAACTTGTGTGCCATGACCCACGAGCAGCCCCTGCTGACTCTCCCGCGGCTGCCGCGTCTGCTCCGAGTGCTCTGCTGGGAGCGGGCAGAGCAGTGCACACGGGTGCTGTCTCGCTGCGAGCCTCCCCGAGGTGTGCTTATCCTGCCCGCTCGCTCCTTAGACCCCTTAAGCCTTGGAGCGGATAGCGCGTCTTGAGACCTTTCTGTTGGTGCTGGCATGTTACCAGAAAGTCCATTTTCACATTGTCACTAGTACTTTCAGAGTTCTTAAACTGTGGTAAGATTTTTAACTTGAAACAAAGGTACCCTACTGTGTTTGAAAACGAAGACAAATCCCTGATGATCAAACATTTAATGCTGCTCCTTTCTCCTTTCTTCTTCCTTTTTTTCCACCTCCCCCTTTGGTAGATTTTAATTTCCTTAATAGAGCCCTGCTCTATTTTTCCATTAATTGTAGGGTGTGACTTGGTCATTTTTTTTCTAGGGAACCCCAAAGAGAATCTGTGGAATTACTTGGTGGTGATTTTAGTGCCTTTTATGCTGAAGGACAATTTGTTCATCTCTCCAGCGGCTGATTGTGAAAAGCCTTGTGTCTTTAAAGTCTGAGGCGTTTAACATCAGGCAGCAACTGAGCTGTCTTGGTATTTTGTTTTGGTTTTTTAAGACAGGTGCTCACTGTGTAGTTCAGGCTGGCCTTGAACTCACCCTGTAGTCCAGGCTGGTCTTAAATTTGTGGCCATCCTCCTGTTTCAGCCTCCCAAGTGTTGGGATTATAGGTGTTTGCCACCATGCCCCACTGGCCTCATTTATGTTAAATATATTGCAGTATGATCTAACATATAATCCTAGGGATTAATTTTGAGTAGTTGCCTTGATTTTTTTTAAGTAGCAGGCCTATGCTTTTAAAGCCAGTCTGTGCCGTGGTGGTCAGCCACGCTCCCCGAGCTGCGAGCCTGGGTTCAGCGGCTCTTGGCCCCACTATAGGCCAAGCGCTGACCGCGGACCCAGACATCGGGTAAGGCAGGCTACTCGAGGGGGTGCCAGCAGGGCAGAAGGGAGGTGCTGCGGTAAAGTAGGGCCCCTTCTGTTACAGGAGAAATGTAAGCTTAGGGCTAGCATAGTAAAAAGGTTACAGTCATAGTGAAAATCTGTCCTTTAATTTTCACATTTCAAAGCCTTTTTCCAAATTCTTGATATTTTAGCCATTGTTATCTAATAAAAAATGTTTGTGTGTAGGAGAGAGAGAATGATTACACATGCGTAGCTGCCCATCCCAGTATCTAGACCTGCCTGGTAGGCCCTGCGCTGTGTATTTAACCAGTTGGGCCATTGGAAGATTATTGATTCTTTTTTTTTTTTTTACTGGATGCCAAAAAGTAATGAGAATTGCATACTTCCTGTGATTTTCGTAGAGGACAGTCACACAGTGAGATGCTGAGAAGTGCTTTGGAGGTTCACTGGCCTTGAGAACTTTGCTGGTGTAGGGTAGGCTTTGGTGCTTTATTTCCAGCAGAGGCAATCTCATGCTTGTTTTGCACTCAGCCATCATTTAAAAGGCTTGTTTTTTAGTGGTGCTGTGGATGGAATGTAGGGCTTTGTGCATGGTAGCCAAGCTGTCACCAGGCTGTACCCCCACATCTGGTCATTTTTAATTTTACTAAATGGGTGTTTACTTTGGGGTATGGTAGGTATGTTTTTCGTATGTCAACCCTAAGGACAATGAGACAGAACAGATAGCTTTGCAAACATTTTACTCTGAAAAGTTTCAGCAGGAATATTAAAGGAAGGCTAGCCTTAGTGAAGTGTACTGACCTTTTCTATTTAAATAATTAGAATTTCACATAAGCTGACAACTTACTGTTTAAATCTTGTATATCTGCTGTAATTTTAGTTTTGTGCAAAGGTCCAGCATGTTAAGACATGGTGCACAACTTTATTTTCTAAAAGAACGTGAGAAGGGAACATATTCTGAGGATCACAGTTACCTGTGAGCACTGTGGCCATCGAACAAACGCGCTGTAGAAATCGTTCTGTCTCTTGTAGGTAAGATTGTGAATATTTGATGAATCTGTTCAGGCAGGAATGTTTTTCTATAATCAGTCAGTACTTTAAGTATTTTAGGGTTTTCTTTTCCCTGTTCAGTTTTGGGCTTGTTCAGTGTTTACTGCCTGTGTCATTTTTTTTGTTTGCATTACCACTCTTACGTGTCTCGTGAATTGGCTTGATACTGCAATTCATTTTTTACTTTTAAGAAACCACATACTTTCCATATTAAAGCATAGTAAGTGCCAGCAGATCCTATATGAAACTTTATACTTACATTACGTCTGGGTGCCATCACTAAAGGAAATTGTTGCTAATGTCAGTTTTTAAATTTTAACAGCCTCAAGTACTACAGCCTTCCAGCAGCCTTCCCAGACCCACAGACCACGCCCAGGGAAAACTAACAAAGCCGCCACACACCGAGGCCCGCAGTGAGTGTGCGGCCCAGGGCCCGCGTCAGGACAGTGCGCATCCTGAGGGAAGCTGCTCGCGGGGCTCGCAGCAGGAAAACAGCAGTGGTTTGGAAGACCGGCCTTTCCCCTCCAGCCTACAGTGCACAGTGGACACAGCTCAGAGGACACCTTGTGAAGCGAACTTAGACGTGGCCAAGAACGCTCCACAGCCTTCCCACTTGGAAAAGAATCAGAACAGTGGCTTGCCGCTCGTACCGTCTTCTCTTCAAACACCTGCCCCATCAAGCACAGAGGACCAAGCTCCGGAGATGGAAAGCGATCGGTCTCTGCGGGCGGGCTGCTCATCACAGCCCTCGTCCTTGCAGCTTTTAAAGCCATCCCTCTTGAGTTCTGTGGCCCCTCCCCCAGATACTGCATCATCTCCAAGTAAGACTCCCACTTCTAAGAAGTCACTGGTAGTCCCACCATGTAATTCACCAAAACCTCAGCCAACGTCTGGTCAAGCAAGCCTGACAAATCCAAGTTTGAAAGCATCTAAGCTCCGTCCCCCTTCCACTTCTTTCAAGCAAAAACAAATAGGCAACCCCAGCCCTCGACCAGAGCCTCAAAACTTCCAGGCCAAGACAAGCATCCCAAGGCCACTAGCACGGCAAAAAGAAATCATGCAGAATCCAAATGGCAGTTTTCATTCTGGGGATTGTTTGGCCTCTAATCGATATTCTCGTCTTCCTAAACCAAAGATACATTAAGTACATAGCCATCACCTGCCAATTTGTCTTTCTTTAAAAGTCTGTTGTGTAATAGCTTTATGTGCAGTTTGCTACCATGTTGGAGGTTCTATTGAAAGCCTGCAAATCTCAGAATTAAAATGTGGAAGTTTTTACTGGTTTGGCTTTTCCACTTGATGTCCTGGTTGAAGTACACACCATGGGAGCACACTTGTCTCAGGTAAACGCAAAGTCTGCTATCCGTCTCAGAGGCCTTCGAGTCTCTAATCATGCTGTCCATTCCCCCGCACATCATGAAGGTCGTAACGTTCCACGCAGTGGTGAGAGGCGTGCTTTGCTGATTCAGTCCTGTTGTGGTCTGTGTTAACTGAGCTTGTCGGAGCCCACCCCTTGCACTGTTCCCCTGGGAATACGGCTGCCATCTAACTAAAGATGTGGTGATAATGGAAGACGATCATCTGTGAGCGGAGCTCTGGCCAGTGTTTTGTATGTTTAAAACGTCTATGCAAAAGCTTTGTGACGAATAAAGGAGATGAGGCTTTTAATGGGAAGTCTATGTAAGTTTTATTTTTCCTTACTGGAATCAGCAAATTTTACTAGTTTATTCATTTACAGATGGATTGCCCAGGCTGAAAATGTTCAATATTGTATATAAACCAATTATGCTTTGCTTTAATGTCTTGTTTCTCCTACACACATTACCATTGTGCTTGTATTGGTACTGGTTAGTTGTGGAGAGCTTATGATACACCTCAAAACCCATTCCTAATGGTGTATCTGTTTGTAACATGTGTTGGTGCTAGAGTTTTGCTGGCAGTTCAGTTTCAAACCCTGTAGACTTACCCATCATAGCTGATTTAAGGTTCCACAGTATATAGTTTAAATTAAGTCTTTATTGTAATATTTATATTTATTGACTCTGCTAATACCTGAAGACTGGAATAATGGACTTGAAATATTTGCACAAAACTTTGTTGGGATATAAGTATCCCACACTTAGGGACTTAAAGTTTATTTTCTATAGCAAAATAAGTTAAAATATTTTGAAAAAAATTAAAATTTAAGACTCTCTTGAGAAACAATTCATAATAGTTTTGCTTTTTTGAGTTTCCTAAGTTTATCTTTTCAACTGGTGCATGTGTAAGTGACACTTCCTTGAAAAGTAGATTTGGGAAGGAAAATAGGACTGCACATGGGAAATTGTTTTATTAAGAGATATTTCAAAAGAAATATGCTCATTTATTTTAATGTGCTACCCCAGGGAGCTGTGGAACCTCCAGGTGATCACGAGTATGCACCCAGTCACGCTTTGGGCCACTTGTCAGGCAGTGGAGTAAATTTGCCTTCTGTTCTCTGAGATCATGTCATCTTTAGGCCAGTCATCCGAAGCTAACTGAATTTGAATTAATCTTTTTAGGCAAAATACCTTTAGAAGGTCAATTTATGTTTTGATCAGTTAACCAACTATATTTCAAAAGGAATCATGACCAAAAAAAAAAAAAATCACTTGAACGTCTAGGAATTCCTTTAAGAAACATGCATTACTAAAATTATCTGCTGTCTTTTAAGGGAAAAATAGCAAGTGCTTGAGTGGGGATTGGGCCACAGGCTTCCCTCCTGGGAGCCGCGTCCTGAAGTCACCATGGACCTGTTACTGGACTCGGTATCAGGGAGCAGCACAGATTCGGGTGGTGCCCTCAAGCACAGCATCCAGCTCTGTCTCAGACTGCCCATGCTGGTCCGGGCAGTGGGGTCGCTGCACGCACTCCTCAGCAGCAGAGCTCTGCTCATTCATGGAGCCCAGCCTGGGTGGCCTCTCATTGCGGAAGAGATGGAAAGCTGGTTCCATGCGCTGCACACTGGGTACTGTCTTACTGATGAATTACACAGCAGGCTTCTGGTTTGTTTAGAAGTATGGTATAGAGAGAGCCTTATGAAATGTTATTTACAAGTTGGCCTTATCCTTAGGGAAAACTTTTTATATTTTTATTTGTAAGCCCCCAGTCTAAAAAAGGTCTCTGTTAACTGTAGCATAAAAGTATGGACTCCAGTGGTTTATTCCTGTGCGCTGCTTGTGTTCTCTGATGCATTCGCGCGCGTGCTGACTCCCAAGTGGCTCTGCTGCTCCGTACCTTTGCTAAGCCTTGCTCCTGGCAGGAGGCAGGGCCATCGCTATCATTATGAGGCGTATTTAAGAGAAAAATATCTAGGCTGCTTATACAAGTAACAAAGTATTTTCTTGCAGTTTTCTTTAACAGCTTCAGTGTCCTTCCTGCTGGTCACTTAGTAAATGGAAGTCATAAATGGAAGTGAGCGTATTGCTGTGCTGACCAAGCGGGGTCGGCTTGTTGCCTGTTTACTGCTTCTGTGGATCGGCTCTGAGCCAAGCCTTCCTCCTGCAAAAGCTGACATCATCGTTCTCTTAGTTACTGTGCTGTCAGGACAGACTCTTGAGATGTGTGAATTCCAAGTCCTGAAGAAGAAGTTACATGGGGGTTGGTTAAGTTTCATGTTCAGGAAAGAGAAAATTAAGAGTATGCGGAATCATGTATTTGGCTATTAATAGGACACATCAATTTTTTAAAAGAAAGCTTGGCCTAAGGAGTTTATAAATGTAAGTAAAGAATATTTGAAGGCAGTAAACAAAGAATTACAAAATTACGTCATTTAGAATGTTTCTGATAACTGAGACCATCTAACATTTTTCTTTCGGAGTCTCATTTTCATTTGTGCAATATTTCCAGGCATCTAAGACTACTGTTCATTGTATTTATATAGATATTAGGGAACTTACAAAGTATTTTAACAAGTAAAAATCTGAATATGAAAGAATATATCAGATTTGCACTTTAAATGAGCTTAACTGCTTGGAGTTGTGCCTGAAATATCAAAATGCCTCCTTTTGGGTGTGGCTTTGTTTAATGAAATGAATTTCTCTGTAATTGTTGCTGTTTGAAAATATCAGTAGAGCCTTTCACAGAATTATATCGCCAGCATGTCCCTTCTTCTATTAAAGCACTAAGTTTTCCTTAAGTGTTCCGTTGTCCCTTGAAGTTGTTTACTCATTTTACTCAATGCATCAGAGACCATGACCCCTGGCGGCCTCTTCTCCACCCCACTCCTGTGGCCAGAGAGGCACGCTCTGCTCTCCCAGCCGTGCTGACCCGGATTCGGGGCTCCAGAGCACTGGGGTGCACCTGGGCTGCCCCACCCCGGTATTCCCCACCTTTCACGGCAGGCAGGGCCCTGTCGCTGAGTTACTTTGGATCACTCTGTGTGCGTGCTTATGCACATGTTGGAAAATTACTTATGATGCAGATGGTTTTCCTTGGGGACGATGGCCTTGCTGTCTTCCTTAATTCTGATGCTCCAATTCTGTTTTCTTGGTGTTTTTCCACGTTCCTTTATGTTTTCTACTGCAGCAATTTTGAGAGAACACATTTGTATAAGTAATAATGATGGTGGGCACCAATGTACAATTATGTTATTAAAAATACACGTCTTAACCTTGTTGGGGGAAAAGTTACCCACTTTCTCCTTGGTAAAGCATTGCTATAGCAAAATAGTACTGATCCTGAAAATTTAAAGTCTCTTAAATCATGACTAAAAACAAAAGTAATATCCGCAGTATTGTTCTTCACACTGACTTCAAAAACTGGTTCAGAGTACATACTGTATATTAGAACTTGCTTGTAAAGTGAAGTGTAAAGACCGGATGTAAAGTCTCTCTCATGAAAATCTTGGCATAGTAGATAAAAATAAAGTTCATAATTATAAAACTTTTCTTGGTCTTGGACTATGAGTTCCATGGTTTACATGTTTTTAGATCGTTTTTCTCCACAAAGATAGAAGATACTCATTTGATAGATTGTTTTTCAAACTCTCGTACCTTTTTTTTCACATGTTCCCTTCTTACACCTCACACTGTAATCCCTGATGACTGAGTAGAAATGTGAACATTTTCTTGTGTTTTCACAGATTCTATCAGCGACCTAATACCTCAGTTTTCACTTAAATATCTGTATTAGCTTAAGAAAATACTGGGATAATGAATGATGAATATTTTGAAGAAATAACACCTTAGTTTGTAGAAAGCTGCACAAAAGAGAAGACCTCATTTTAATTAGTTTAACTGCTTTTAAACATTGTGTACAAAATTCTTGCAAGGAAGAAAGATGCTCAACCAGTAAATTCTGTCCACTTTGGGGAACAGTTGAGTTTATGCGGTTTTCACTTCAATCAATGTGATAATTAGATAAGATTTAAAAGTTGATGCAGCGGTATATTACTAAGTCAATATGGTTACATATGTGCTGGGAAAAGTGAAGGAAATTTTATTAGCAGTAGGTTTGACTATGACTTTTTGCTACCTCTTAAAAGGCCTGTATGAACTTTAAAGCCATATAGCAAGTACTTCTTATTTTTTTTTTTTTTTCCAAATCCATTTTGTTTCAAAGAAAAAGAAAAAAGAATTTCAAAACACGTCAGTCGGGGCAGCGGTGATCCGTAGACTGCACATTAGCAAGTGCTTCTTCCAGGCACCTGAGACCCCGCCGTCTTCCCTACGGGACTGTTTGCACGAGCAGCATCCCACACGGCGTGGCCTTACGTCCCGTGGCTTCATTGCGCGCCATTGTTTCGAGCTTCACCCACGTCAGCATGAAGTGATTCATTTGCTTTTTGCTGAGCAGTGTCCGCTGGACAACACCACGTTTGGTTTCTCCCTCGCCAGCTGATGGGCTTTGCGTTGTTTACAGTTTTTGTTTACTGCAAGTAGAGCTGCTATCAACATCCACATCTGAACCTCGGTGTCCGGATATGCTCTTATTTTGGGCAGATAACTGAGAGCAGGAGCACTGGGCCAGGTGACAAATTTATGTTTAAACTTAAGAAATGCCAAATTATTTTCTTAGGTGGCTGGTCTGTTTTATGTTCCTACCAGCAATGTCTGAGCTTTCTTATTTCCCCACGCCCTTGCCGACATTTGTCACTGTCATTGTTACAACTGTTCTGTGGAGTGGGAAGTGGTACCTTGTGGTTTCGCTTTGTGTTTTCCTGGTGACTAATGCGGTGAACATCTGTTTAGGTACTTAGTAGCTGTTCATGAGGCTTCTTTGGTGAGGAGTCTGTTCAAACCTTTGTGTTTTTTTTTACAGGATTGCTTATTGCGGTGAGAGGATTCTGTGTGTTTTCTAGATAGAGTCGTTTATCAGAGATGGTTTTGGCAAATATTTTCATCTAGTCTTGTTCATCTTTGTATCGTATGGAGTACAGAAATGTTTATTTTTCAACATTTTTTTTCTTTTAGATTCTCTGTGATATTTTTAGTATTATATCCAAGAAATCTTTGCCAAGCCCAAGGTCTTGAAGATTTTCCCCCATGTCATCTTCTGATAGTTGTACTATTTTGCTTCTTACATTTAAAGCTGACCCATTTTGAATTACTTTTGTGTGCAGTGTGAGGTGAGGGCTCACATTCGTCTTGCACAGGAATATCCAGTTGTCCCTGCACCGCTTGCTAAAAAGGCCGTTGTCTCGGTGCCGTTGTTCAGAATACACTACCTGTTGTGTCAGGGATTGCAGGGGAATAGATTTAATATATGACATAATTTATAGATGAATATTTTATAATATTCACCCAAAGAGTCATATGCAAAGAGCACAGGAGCTCTGCCCACACACTAGAGGCCCAGAGAATCCAGCTGAGGGCCTGGATCCCACGGCAGTGTCCTGCACGGCTCCAGCTGGAGGCCTAGAGCCCATGACAATGTCCCACACAAGTCTGTGTCAAGGATCTGCACCGGGAAGGCCCAAGGGTCAGCGGTGGAAGGTAGGAAGTCTGCCCCAGCAGGATGAAGGATCTGTGCCCGCAGGCTGAGGGATCTGCACTGGAGCCAGGAAGTGATGCTCAAAGTAAGGACCAGAGCTCCCCTGAAGAGAACCGCAGCCATCCTCAGTGACGGCGAGGATTCAAGCTCCTCTGATGATGGGGACTCCTGAGTTTGTATCAGGGAAACCAGCATGACAAGCTTCTCCAGGAGAATCAACAGCACACCATCGTCCCCGCCAGTTCTCCTATGCTGTCAGCAGCATCCTCAGGTGGGCCTTCCGCACCCAGCACCAGGCTCACTCAGTTCAGCTGGGCGTCACAAGGTGACCGCTAGTCAATCCACCACGCTGCCCATAAACGCTAGAACATTTTTCTGAATGAGTTCTGTCCTTCCACCTCCACCTCTCCGTTTCCGTGGACAGCTTCATGGTTAAGTTTTAAACTTAGAAGGTCAAGCCCCCAACTCTGTTTTTGTTTTTCTAAGTGATTTTGACCACCGGGGGTTTTACTGGGGCCCCTGTCCCTACGGTCTTATAATTCCTTATACATTTTATGATCATTTTGTCAGGTTCCACAAAAGGGTGTTCTGGGATTTTGATGAGTCTCCCCCAGAATCTGTCGGGTTTGGGGAGAAGAGTCAATTTAACAACACGGAGTCTTCAACCCACGAAAGTTGAACATCTCTTCAATTACTTCAATGTTCTCAGCAGGGAAATTAAATTTTATTGTTATACTTGTTAAATCTTACACTTGTTAAATCTGTTCTAATATTTTATTCTTCCTGGTGTCCTTGTGAAGGGAATTGCATTTTTTTTTTCCAGCACCAGGGATTGAACTCACAACCTCGCGCCTGTTGGGCACTCAAGTCACTGAGCCAAACTCCCAGCCCTGGTTTTTTGAGGCAGGGTAGCGCTGTGTAGCTCAGACCGGCCTTGTGCTGGCGTTGTAGCCCAAGCTGGCCTCAAACTCTAAATCAATGCTCCGCCTACCTCAGCCTCCCGAGTGCTGGGATTAAAGGCTGGGAATTGCATTCTTAATTTTGTTTTAGGTTGTGTGGAGTGGGCTTTTGTGTGAGGAAGTCATTCTGGGACCCTGCTGCCTTATCAGTTCTAATCGAGGCCCATGGATCCTGGGGGCTTGGGGTGACGGATCACAAACTGCAGATAAAGACAAGTTACTGTTTCCGCCCAGCGCCCAGTGCCCAGTGTGGATGTTTCTTCTCCCATTTTAAGTGCCGTTGCCCAGCCCTGTTTTTACCCTGAGGCCAGTCCTGCTGGAGTCAGACCGTTGGGAGGAGAGACTGATTCCTGTGGCCCCAGAGGGCGGCGGCAGTGACCCAGAGCCCCTTCCGCCTGCAGGGGTCACGGCAAAGGCCGCTCCCCTAGGGGCGTTGTGGTGGCCTCTGCTCCGTCCCTCGTTCTAAGAGCCTTGCTGAAGATTTTAAATGGTTTATTGTGACTTTATTTCCCAAGCACACATTACAGCAGGAGCTGACCCTGGGACCCAAAGGGTGATCCCGAATGGTTATAATTTACCTTATCCTTATGGACGGTGGAAATCACGGGACTCTTAGAATACAGCCCCGATGTCAGGGAAGGTGCACATGGAGGGTGCCAAGGCTGTGGTCGCGCGTGCACGTGTGTGTGTGTGTGTGTTAGAGAGAGAGAGACTGGGGCTCAAACTCCGCGACCCTTAGCACAGAACTACAACCACATCCCAGCCTTCTAATGTAGTGTTTTGTATTTGGAGACCAGGTCTCGCTAAGTTGCCCAGAACAGTGTTGGAACTTGTGATCCTCTTGACTCAGCCTCCCTAAGTGTTGGGATTGTGAGTGTGTGTTGCCGTGCCCCGCTCAAAGCCTGTGGCATGAGACAGTTGCACCCTAAATGGGAGTGCAGGGCCGGCCTCCGATTTCTTTGTAAGTGCGGAGGAGACTTGGACATCGATGGAGGAGGGGGGACTGGGTAGAAGAAAGGATGTTCGGCATCCTCCTCCTAACTTTGTCACCCTACCCTGATCTTCTTGTGCTGCAATCTAAGCTACAAGTTGAATTCAGCAGTCACCTTTATTATTGAAACCTGCAGGAAGTAAGCGAGTCCTGGGACACCCGGGTTTGTGTCGTGCGGAGCTACAAGGGAGCTGGGTGCGCCCTTGCCAAGGTCCCCGGCCCCGCGCCCCGCTTGGGGCGGAGGCGGGGGCCGAGCGCAGAGCCGTTTTAGGAAAGAAGTGGCCTTGTGGTGCGGCCGGCCAGAGGCAAAGCCCGGCCTGCAGCCCGAGGCGGGGTCACAGCAGCCGCGGTGCGAAGCCGCCTACAGGCTTCTCCCGCTCGCTCGCTTCCTGCAGTTTGTCCGGTTCCGGGAGGACGAGGCGGGGCTCTGAGCAGGGCCACAGGGAATCTGCTCGGTTCGGAAAGAGATGGGAGTGCAGCGAGCCGGGAGGCTTCCCCTGCCCCCTCACCCGTGTCGGCACCCGCGCTCACACCCCGGGGGCCCTGCGTGCCAGCGCTGCCCGAGCCGCCACCTCCCGCGGCGGATTTTCCGGGACCCTGCTTTTCTCACAGGAGCTCAAAATCACCCGGCTCTTACTCAGCCAAACGGGGGGATGTGCAAGCCGGTGTCTTCCGTTAGACAGTGCTTCCCCCTGGTGGTCAAATCTGCAAACCGCCTTGTGCGTACACCCCTGGCCTGTTTCCAAACTGATACGCGGTTTCTCAAAAATTCAGGGGACCGCCCCCCACCCCGCCCACGCCCCGCCAAATTACAAGACAGAATAATCGCCAAAAAGTAAAAAACACAACAACTACACGTTAATGGTTAGTGGAAGAGTGGCCCAGACGATATCATCTGAGAACAGATTTGGCTCTGAGTTTCCTGGCAGCCGAAGCAAAGAGGGAAACTGCTTTCTTTGCCCAATAAAAAGGAGTTTTTCTCTTTTGGTTTGTTTGGTTTTATTCTCTTTAAAATATACTTTCATTCTTTTGATAAGTTTTATTCTGTTTGATTTTCTTATGTCTGATGGTATGGGCAGCTATTTTGAAGAAAACCAGAGACATGGTGGCCATTGTTGATTTCCTATTATCTTGTTTTGAAGTCCTGTATTGCTTTCGTTGTTCTGTTCTGATTAGCTTTATTCTGTTTTGTTTGGTTTTCTTTTTAAAATAAAATTTTAAAAAATTAAAAAAGTTTTTCTGTTCTTTTTTTTTTTTTCTTTTTTCTTTTTGCGGCACTGGGGATTGAACTCACAACTTTGCACCTACCAGGGCAGGTACTTAAGCCACTGAGCCAAACTCCCAGCCCTGGTTTTTTGAGGCAGGGTCGCACTGTGTAGCTCAGGCCGGCCTTGTACTTGCGTTGTAG
Organism: Dasyprocta punctata; assembly: GCA_004363535.1. Lineage (NCBI taxonomy): Eukaryota > Metazoa > Chordata > Mammalia > Rodentia > Dasyproctidae > Dasyprocta > Dasyprocta punctata. The sequence goes on from RJWM01006567.1 coordinate 76,851, forward strand.
CCCAAGCCAGCCTCGAACTCACAACGCTCCGCCTACCTCAGCCTCCCGAGTGCTGGGATTAAAGGCATGCGCCACCACGCCTGGCTAGTTTTTCTGTTCTTGAAATTGGTCAGTAATTAACAGCTGCACTGTGCTCTGGAACTGGCCTCTCTGTGGCCGTTTACTTACCGGAAAACCTAACCGAGGGTTCTGAAGGGTCAGAGGCCTCAGTGTCCGCAGGGAGCCGCGGCCCTGCCACGGTGGTGAAGCGGAAGCGGAAGGCCCTGCAGACCGGCCCTGCGGGTCCCCAGGCTCGGCGCCCACACCTGCGGCAGCTGCGGCTCAGCTGGGCCTCAGATGCAGCGCTGGCTCCGTGGTTTGGACTGCGAGGCTGACAGCAGTGGTGCGTGGACCCCAGAGCCCACGAGGTCCACGCCCCCGCTGTCCACCGAGGCAGCCTCAGGCCTCCGGGGCCGAGCTCTGTCATCTCAGCCCTCTGCACCGCGATGCGCTGGAGGTGTAAAGTCCACAACCGGTTTCGAATAAAACTAAAGTTAAAATATCTCTGATAATTTTGTACTCACTGCATTTAGAAATAAATTATTTGATGGGGATTAAGTTTAAAAATGTTAACGTTCCTGCCATTGATTTCCTTCTGCATTTTCAGCTGTGACCTGCGGCTTGGTGAGGGGTTGGCGGGGGTTGGGGCTGCACCGTTCACCGGCCTCTCCCTGCTCGGGGAGCGGAGGCCGAGCGAGGGGACCTCAGCCTCGGGCTCGGCCTCCGCGTCCGGGCCAGGCCGGCCCGAGCGGGGCGCAGGCACTGGGGGCGGCGGCACCCAGGCTGGGTCAGCTTCATCCAGGCGCCGTGGGGTTCAGCTCCAGCAGCTCTGCCCTCCCTCCCAGTGCGGGCACCGGCCCTCTCCTGGGTCCCCGGGTGAAAGCAAACGGGCAGGAGAGGCGGGAAAAGCACGCGGGTCTGGAGCCCGGAGGAGCGCCCCACGCACAGCTCGGCTCTGGCGGCCGGGCTGGGACGGAGCCCCCGGGTCGGGCTCTGCTTTCCGAGGCCGAACCTGTCCCGCTTCCCTTTGGGTTTGGCCAGGACAGCCAGGGAGGTAAAGCCCTGGTAAAGGATCAAGATCCCGAGTGCGCACGGCTCAGGCGCGCGGGCCGAGCTCGGCATTCCTAGCCCGAGGCTCCGCCGAGGTCACACTGAGCGGTTCGCCTCCCGGGGTCTCCGCTGTCCCCCGCGCCCTGAGGTCACACCGCGCGGTTCGCCTCCCGGGGTCTCCGCTGTCCCCCGCGCCCTGAGCTCACACCGAGCGGTTCGCCTCCTGGAGTCTCCACTCCCCTGCCCGGGCTCCACCGGACGCATGGATACCGAGCCTTCACTACTGCGTCAAACGGGGGCCCACAGGCTCCGGCGCGCCAGGCTCCGCACGATGACTATGTGGAGGCAGCTCCTCTTGCAAAGGCCTTGGGGTAAAACAGGGGTTCCCTCCTCCCCCTCCTCTTCGGCCTCAGCCAGCCCCTTGGTGGGACTGCGTTCCCGGGCACGGCCACACGGGGGCGCGCGGCCCACACACCCGCGCCTTGCCCTGGGCTCTGATCCAGGCCGCAGGACAGAGGGCCAGCTCGGTGCCCCGCAGTGTGCCCGCAACCCTGGTTCCTCTACTCGGAAGCCTGCCTGAGCCTCTGACCCCCTTCAACCAGCGACGTAGGCGCTGGCACAGGTTCTCGTTTGCAGGTGGGGCTCCTGGAAAGGGGCTCAAGGGGCATTGGGCATTGGCACCCTGGACCCCGCGGAGCAGGCAGCTGGTACCGACCACCCCCACCCCGTGCAGGCCTGGGGCCCAGATCTGCAGGGTCCGCCCTGGGCTCTGCTGGAAGCCCCGCCTTTTGGTCTCCTGGCGGAGCTCAGCACCTTGGTCTACAAATCTCCAGGCTGGCGGCACTGCCTGGGGGAGGGGCAATGCAGGGTCAGAGGGGTCGGGGATGTCACTTTCCTCTCCCACCCCCTCACTGCCCAGCGACCACAGGCTGTTACCACAGGCCTGCCGGGCCTGGGCTTGGGGGCCTCAAAGGGCACAGATCTCACAGCCTCGGGGATTTTTTTTTTTTTTTTCTGTTTTATAAATGAAGCTCTGGAGTTCATTATTCAGCAAATGTGTTCAGAGTGCCTGCTTGGGCCAGTTCTAGGGTTAGGGCTGGGAGTCGGGAGGGGCAGACTGCTACCTTCATGAAGCCTGCATTCTGCTGCAGAAAGCAAGTCAGATGGCTGCATTAAACAGACTGCGGGTGGTCAGGTGGGCCCTCGAGCCTCCCGAGGGCAGCGTGCGTGCTGTGTGTGTGTGAGCTCTTTGATCTGGGGGCCAGGGCTGGCCTCACAGAGAAGTCCCCATCTTCTTGGACTCCAGACAGACGGCAGCTGGGGTCCCCCCTCTGGCTTGTGCCAGGCTAGGGATCTGTGGGTGGTGGGGACCGTCCCGAGGGCCCCTTGAATGCCCAGAGTTGGCATCTGCAGAAAAACGCTGGCGTGGTCTCGAGGCCCCAGATGCAGAGGTTCGTGTAGAAGCAAGGTGACCTTGAGCAGAGACAGGACACTGCAGGGGGGACATCCTGGGCTGTCCGGGGGTCACAGGCAGGGGCTGTGTAGATGACGCCCAGGGTGTAAAACACCGCGGGGTGGGCAGTGATGCTGGGCTGCACTTTGGATGGGTTTTATTCAGAGCGCAACATCCTGCCTGCTCATGTGCTGCCCGGGGCGCCCCGATAGTTCCTGCTGCAGAACCCCTGGGTGTCCTGGTATCCTGGGAATGGCCCGAAGGGGCCACCCCAGGGCCCCCCGGCGGTCAGGGCCGCCAGCCAGCACGGCTCTCAGGGCCCCTCCGATGCCTGACGTGCACGAGTGTCCATCAGGACCCCGCTCCTCAGGCGGGTCCTCCGCTGTCTGCTCCAGTTAGCCCCGACTTTCCTGGCGTTGGCACTGAAAGCCCCCTCCAGGTGGCCCTGCAATCCAGGTGAACCTCGAAGGCTGCTCACCTTTCTGCCTGGTGTCCTCAGGAGCCCGTCAGCCTCCTGGCTCCTCTGCTGGCCTCCATATCTGTGGCCTGCAGCGACCGCCTAGGGTGGCCGGTGGGACCTGGTGCCCCTGCACGGGCTGCGTTCCTGGATGGACTCAGACCCCAGTCCTGCCTGGGACCAAGGGTGTGCTCTCTGAGACGCCTCGCTGCCTGGGGAGGGGCGCAGAGCTGGGCTGTGGGGGGCGGCAGAGCGCCCTCCTCCGCCCTGCTGCCCGCCTGGTCCCCCAGCACTGCTCCATCCCAGAGGCCGTGCACGCGGCGGCCTGGGGGTTGGGTCCCTGGCTGCAGTGGTCGGGGACACCTGCGTCTTCCGCTGGGGGTTCAGCCCCAGCTCGCTCACCGGCCACGTGCCATGGTGGGCGCGCCTGAGCCAGCCCCTTGGAGCCACCCCAACTTCCAGTTTGGCGGCCGTGGGTTCGGTCTGCACCCATTTACAGTCGCTGGCTCCTGCTGGGCCCCTGCCCCACTCCCCGGGAGGCCCCGCCCACCCGGCCTGAGCTTGACACAGCCGAGTCCCCTGTGCTTTTCCCCGTGGTGGTATGGGCGTGCACCGGGGGAGCAAGCACCCCCCGGCTGGCTCCGGACCCTCTTCCCCGCCCAGGGCAGGGAGGGCGGCAGGGCGGGGACGCGGCCAGGTAGCTCCGGGTTGCTTTCTGTGCCCTTGGCCTCAGCCGAGGGTCCCTGCTCTGCAGGCCGGGTGGTGGCCCCATCGCTGCTGTGTCGCCCTCGTGGCCACTCGGCCTGTTCCTTATCCCAGCCCCACGGTTCCTCCCTGGCCCTGTGCTGAGACGCCGGAGGCCCCAGAGGGCCTTGTTTTTTATTGCTGGATCTTTCAACCAGGAAAACCTACGCGGCTGGCAGCGCCTTCCCTGAGCCGGCGACAAGGGCCGCATGGAGCCGCCCCACAGGCCGCCTCGCCTCGGGGTTTCGCAGGCCCTGGGCCTGCAGACCGCACCAGCAGTCTAATCATACTCTCTGAGCATAGTGAAGTATCCGGGGCTCTGTCACCCGTTAGCCAATTAAACTGCAACCAATTAAGTTGTCTCTGCGTCACTTCCATCTCCTGTAAGTACCGTCAGACCTTGCTGTCAGCCTGCTCTCCGGAGGTGTTCTGGGGGGGCCCGGAGAGTGCATCACTTTTACTTTGTCTCGTTTCTCATTGCTCCTCAGATGCACTTGGTACCGGGAATAGAACTCAGGACCTCATGCTTGCCAGGCAGGCGCTGTGCCGCTGAACTCTGCCCCAGCCCACTCGGATGACTGTAGGTCTGAGGGCTTCTCCTTTCGGCAGTACCGAGGAGCTGTTGCTGAGGTCCCTGACTGAGCAGGGTGCCTGGCTCGTTTTATTCAAACCTGCCCTTTGTGATTGCACATGCAGGCGGTGCCCACAGCCCCCCAGGGTCCCCGGAGGAGGCGAGTCAGGAATGGACTGTGCCAGTGTAGACAGCGGGCCAAGGGGCCGAGGGAGCCCCCACAGGTGCCCTGTCCGTCCCCGGCCACAGTGCTGTCCACGGCATCGTCTCCGCCCAGGCGGCAGCAGGAGTGCTAACTCCGAGAGGAATCAGAGACGGAGGGAAAGTGGGCGTGGCAGTTAGAGCCGAGGGTGCCCTGTGTCCGGCCCTGCAGGAGCCGGGCAGGGTGACACCTGGCGTCAGGGGCCTGGGGGAGGTTGCCCAGGGCTTGGCCTGCCTGAGCACCCACAGAGGCCCGGATCCCCGGAGGAGGAGGGGCAGAATCCACAGTGGGCTGCAGAGGGGCCAGCAGCGGCCAGACCCACGCCCAGCTCCCGCCCTGCCCCTCTGGCGCCTGGACCGGGCTGGCCACGCCCCACCCCCGCCTCCCCTGGGACTGACTGCTCTGCCCACGCCAAGTGCATGGCTGCCCACCGAGCCCCTGGTTCGCACGTGGACTCTCCAGGTCTTGCAGATTGAGCAGGGCCCCAGGGCTGCTGGGCCCTCTCCTCTCCCACCCGCCCCCATGACCATGGTGATAGTGTCCAGGGCGCGATTCCTGAGCCCGAGTGCCCCAGCAGACAGCCCCAGTTAAAGGGCTGAATTTCTAGGTCGTACCCAATCTAAACCAACTCCAATCTCCTGGGCTCAGATCTGGGGGTCTCGCTCCCTCGTTCCCGGGAAGCACAAGGTCGGGTGCCACTGGGTCTGTATCGCGTCAGGCGCAGCAGGCACCAGTGTCGCTGTCCGGGCCGAGCCGGAATGACTCAGCGTCCTACTCCATGGTAGAAGGGACATCACCGGGACAGCGTTTTGAAGAGCATGCAAGACACGCTGCTGTCTTCCCAGGGTTTGTGTGGTATGCACGAGGTGTGCTGTGTCGTATACGTGTGTCCGTGCGCACACAGTGTGTGTGAGGTGTATGTGCGTCATGTGTAGAGTCGGTATATTGTGTGCATGTGGTGTGTGTGTCTGTGAGGTGTAGTATGCGGTGTGGAAGTGATGCATATGTGGTTGTGGTGTGTTGGGCATCACGCGTCTGTACACGTGGACTGTGTGTGTCATGTGTATGTATGCATGGGGGTTGTTATGGATTACAAACTGGTGGTCAACTTGGCACCAGTTGAATTGGTTCAGCTGGTGTTGAGTTAAAGATGCTCCACCTGAAGAAAGTTGCCAGCATAAATAGGGACGTGGAGAAGAAGAGCCGGGCGTTGTGGGTTCTTCCAAGAGTTGTTGTTGGAGCCGCTGGTTCTCCTGGAGGTGCTTGTCACGCTGGCTTCTCCAATGTGGATTCGGCCATTATCATCGGGGGAGCTCGGGACCTCATCGGTGAGAGTGGCTGTGGTTCATGTTGTGGGAGCTCTGCTCCTCACACCGTGCATCGCTTCCTGGCTCCGGAGGAGAGGCTGTGTGCTGGAGAACCTGGTCACGCTGGACTTCCTGACCTGTGCTCAACTGTTCTCCATCGTCGGAGGAGCGCGGGACCTCATCGCCGTTGGGGATGGCTGTGGTGCTCTTCAGGGCAGCCCCGCTTCTTCTTTTGAGCGTGACTTCTCGGCTCCTACATAGAACCCTCAACTCACTGCACAGCTCCTTCACCCTGCTGGCATAGACTTTCTAGTTCCACCGCTAACCTGTGGCCTTCCCAGCACAGAACCGTAAATAAACTGGTGTGAGCCCTTATTGGGGGCTCTTAGGTTTCCAGTTGGTACTGTGGGAGGCATTGTCATGTGTTTTGGGTCTCTAGTGGGACTCTTGCATGATATTGCTGTGGGATCCAGGCCCTCGGCTAAATATCCTGGGTCTTAGTGTTGTGGACAGATCTTCCTGCACCGTCTCGTGTTTAACTTTGGGTGATTATTATAAAACAGTATTACAAACCCTGTGTCCTGTATGTAGTTGTTCTCCCTGTAACCCCTGACTACAACAGGGGTAGTGTGTGTATATAGGTAGTCCATGTTGTGTAGTATATGTATGTGTGTGTGCATTGTGTGTGTATGCATGGGAGTGTGGGTGTATGTAGGTAGTCCACGTCGTATAGTATATATGTGTGCGTGCTGCTGTGTAGCAGTGGATGTGTGTGGAGTGTGGTTAGCTGTGC